>JANBPT010000011.1:0-143121 GCA_027575765.1 Tieghemiomyces parasiticus | reverse complement strand
ACTCCTCATCTCTTTATTTTTTTATGGCCACGGGTTGAGGTAGTCATTATGCAGCCCTGCCGCACCTTTTAAGTCAGGTTTGATCTAGATACACAAACATCAAATGATTCTGTGTTGCCCAGAACCCACCAATCTTGGCTACCTAAGTTGTGCGTCGCCCAAAAAAAACCTTGAAATATTTGTGCTGTGGAAGCGAGTCGAAGCATCCATTGAAATCCTAAAGGAAAAGTTGGTCTTTATTCGATTGGGCCAGGTGCACCCCGTTTTATACCACGTAACTGATGTCAAGTTGTCGCCCGGTAGTTATTGAAACGGGGGAGTAATTGTAGTACCAAGATTGTTTTTGCTTATTTATTTCAAACACGACCTTAACTCCAAGGGACAAGGGCCGTCAGAGTTTAAGTACGTGTTGTTAGCCAACCTCGGCACCGTTCAGTGATCGGGGGATGGATTAGGTTGCTCGTGGGGATGAGGTTGAGAATTATGGATCACCTTCATGTTTTCCTTATGTACCACCGCCTCCCTGATCAACGTGGAAGGTGACGGTCCAGTTTCTGCGGAGGCAACTGCCTCTTTCCGGGTGCATTATCAAGAATAATAAACTATTTCGCTGTGAGTGCGATTATCAGTAATACAAGAATAGACCCGAGGAATTCCAACCGGATACATTGATCGGATATTAGCTAGCTTCGGGGCTATGCTGAAGTTTGTTGTGGTTGGTAGCGGCGGATCACAACACTCAAGATCGCTCACCCACGACCAACGACTTGGCCACCTCACAAACTAACTATATTAATTAAGGGCCCAGGTTCTCCCAAAGCTCGTTCTTCGAATGTCCCTTACGGTTGTGTATTGCCTGATATTCGTAGCACCTACCACCTTCCTACTTCTCCATTCGCCCACTTTTTATTACTTCTACCTTGTTGAGTGCGATGTCCTTACGCCTTGACACCCCTCTACGTGCTCAGTAAACTATGTACGGCCCTCGCCCAATTACCCTCCGCCCTTTGCTGGCATCACACATGTACCGATGTGGTCTCTAAAATTTAAGTTGTCTCGCCTTGGATCATTCATACGCATTGATATTTATTTAGCTCTAGCGTCTGGCAGCTGGATTATGGAACCCGCGTCCGTTCCCGAGGATATATGGCGCTGCCATCCCACCCTCCTATTTACGTGATCACGGTGGGCTTCTCGCGGCCGGTCAGGGCGGTCAGCTGGGATACCTCGAGGGCGACCTGGATGAGGGGTTTGAGGGCCACCTGGGCGTCGAGGAAGCAGGCACTGGCGTCACCCTCGTACTTATCAATGTAGAGGCGGATGGTGGCACCCTGGGATCCGGTGCCAGAGAGGCGGAACACGATGCGCGAGCTATCATCAAACACGATGCGGACACCCTGGTTACGCGACACACTACCGTCGATGGGGTCAGTGTAGTCAAAGTTGTCGAGTTGGGCCACGGTGAACTTGGCCGTGTCGCAGCCGAGGGCTTGGCCCACGAGTTTCTGCGACTGGATGTGATCCTGAAGGACGTCCATGACCTTATTGGCGGAGGCGCTGTCCACCTCCTCGTAGTCGTAGCGAGTGAAGTAGTTGCGGCCGTAGGATTGGTAGTGCTGGTCCATCAAATCACGGATTCCTACGGTGGTACCGCGCTCCTCGCTGATGTGGGCGATGACGTTGAGCCAAGCCAGGATGGCCCACAGGCCGTCTTTCTCGCGGATGTGGTCTGAGCCCGTGCCGAAGCTCTCTTCACCGCAGATGGATAGCTGACCGGCGTCCATGAGGTTACCAAAGAACTTCCAGCCGGTAGGGACCTCGTACATTTCGAGGCCCTGCCTGTCCGCCACGCGGTCCAGGGCTGCACTGGTAGGCATACTGCGCGCCAACCCCTTCACTTGACCCTGGTTAAAATAGGGGAGACGGTGGGCGTGGGCAGCGATGATAGCCACTGAGTCGGACGGGGTAACGAACCAGTCGTGGCTGATGATCATGTTGCGGTCGCCGTCGCCGTCCGAAGCCGCGCCGAAACTGACTGAGTCGCGGCGTACGCGCTCGACTAGCTCGTGGGCGTAGGTCAGGTTAGGGTCCGGGTGGCCACCGCCAAAGTCTGGCAGAGTCTGAGCGTTCATGACGGAGGTTTCCGGTAGGCCCAGCTCCTTGACGAAAATACGATGAGCGTAGGGCCCAGTCACGCCATGCATGCCGTCAAACAGCACCGAGAAGCTATCCTTCCGGGCGCGTAGGAAGTTGCGGATCAGGGAAATGTCAAACAGACGGTGCATCAGGGCTACATACTCGTCGATCGAGTCGACAATCTCCACGGTGAAGTTAGCGAACTGATGGGTGCCCACCGCTGACAGGTCCACGTCGGGAAGGTCGGCCAGCCGATAGGTGGTCAGAGCCTTGGTGCGCTCGTAGATGCGGTTGGTGACGGACTCTGGGGCGGGGCCACCGTTGCTCACATTGTACTTGATGCCAAAGTCATTGTCGGGGCCGCCCGGGTTGTGGGAGGCGGTAAGGAGAATCCCACCGTCAGCCTTGAGCTTGCGAATCAGATTAGAGGCGGCCGGCGTGGACAGGATACCGTGCTGGCCGATGATCAGCTTGGTGACCTGGTTGTAGTTCAAGGGCGGATGCCAAGTGGCGGAAATAGCGTAATAAGATGGTGAGCGAAGCAGAGGAACATGGATCGGCGGCATTCTGGTACCTAGACGACGAAGTGGGGGGGGCGATACCTTGCGGGGACCCGCCGGCACTGAAGAGGGTTGCACCAGCTCTTAAGTGTACCTGCGCGGTCCCCACCTCTGCATACAGCCGCAATCTTCAAGGCCATGTAAACATGTACACGACTGACGCTATTCGGACGGTAACCCTGGCACATTTGAAGTACCTACCTTGTTGCCCGCGGCAATCTTGACGATCTTCTGGACGGCCTCCTGGAGGAAATACCGGCCGTCTCCGCCCACAACGAGGGTGGTGCCTTGGGCCCCGCCATCCGGTGAGACGGCATCCAGGGTGGCCTGAATAAAGTTTTCGGTGTAGTGCTCCTGCTGGAACACCTTGACGCGCTTGCGCAGACCGGACGTACCGGGCTTCTGGCCGTCGTATACGGTAGTCTGAACGGCACGAACGTCAAACGAGGAGGCCATGGCGAGGGACTGAGAGGGTAGAGAGGTGTAAATGGTTTAACGATGGATGAAGGGTCGTGGCATACGGGATGGTTCAAAGCGTGTTAGTGTATGCTTGTAGACAAGGGCGAAAGGAAGGAACAGGCAATAAGGAGCGCACAGGCGGAGAGACGCGAGCGGCTGGTTCGGCTATATACCCACAGGACGGCGTCAGTGGGTGGCACTCGGTCGTCACCCACTGTCAGTCCGCCTATTCTCCCCAACCTCCACCATGTGTCTGCGGGTGACGCCACGGCCCCACGGACGCCGGCAAAGAGGCGGAGGGAAGGCTAGGCCGAGTGCGTAACGGTCCACCTTCGCCCTGCGCTTATCAGGTCTGCCTTCCATCACATCCTTTCGCTGTCACTGTCGCTGCCAAACCCTGCGAGTGTGGGAACCTCTACGAGGATCCGACGTCATGATCCCGAACAAGCACATCTTGCTGGCTGGGCTGAGCCTTCCATTACCCATTTTTCCTCGGTCCTGGCGAAGTCGGATGGGGCCAATCACAGCTCAGCCTGATGCACGCATATGTGGCGGATAGCTGAGCCACTCCCTTGGGATGGGAGGAATCCCATCAGCTATTTACATTCACTGGCCACAGACAAGCCATTCACCAGCACGACGTGAGAGGGTGTGGAGGCCCACTCACCCCTAGACCACGCACCCTACAGTCACGAACCCCTCCCCCCCAGAGCACGGCCGATTCGGGAGCCCATCACCTAACTTCGGGGTCCTCCTGCGGCCTCCGGTTGAACCATCCGTTCCCGTATGCCTCATTCCGACGTAGGGCCCCAGCTCACGCCGCACCCCGCCTACAGCCAGTCGACCCCGCTTTCCTTATAAGCACCTTGGTCTTCTACCTATTGTAACACCTTACTCAACATGGCCTCTTCCATCCGTTGACCTGCCACCAATCCTTTCTTGGTCCTACCGGCTGGCCCGTACCAAATTCTCAATATACCCTAACGGGGGTTCAGATCCTCAACTTAAACGGCCTGGGGAACACTTTATCCCACATCACCACACTCTCGTTCGGCTGGACAGATAATTACCTGTGTGCTGTGAAGCCAGGACCGGTCACCAATTTGTCCCTGCACCGGCGGCCCTAGAGGCTACCGGCTGGCAACGCCCCCCCCCCGAGCGATTCAACCTTAGGCTCCATTATCAACAGAGTCAATGAGGTACCCCGCCGTTTCAAGAACCTTAATGCTCTACCACCGGCTTGATCCTAAGGACCCGAAGACTAAACACCATTACCCCCCCCCCGATGCGCTACCACACTTGACCCTGAACCCCCTTCCGGCGCGGTCGGGGTCAGCTGAAGGGATGGGATGATAGGGGTAGAGGTGGCGCCCTGTCCGACCGCCGACAATAGACGGGCCCTACCCATTATAGGCCCAACGGCAGCCCAATCTGGACGACCTCGCCGCGGTCGCACCGGAGAAGACGCCCCATTTGGGTACATCAGGGGGAAGGGACAGCATGGTAGCTAGATAAGGAGGTTTAGGAGTAGGAAGATTATTCGGTAAATTAGCTACTGCGACATCAAGTGCTAGCCCCAACGATCGATAAAACGACGCGGCAGCGAAACAAAGGCTTGGTAAAAGCCCTTACCACACCACACACAACCTTCCTACACGGTACTGATGATGGCATGCACCCACAACAACGCATATTAGTATCGTGGCACCATCTCTTGATTTTGACAGTAAGCCATGCTTAGGAAAAATGGCCACGGTTTCGATTCACGGACTGTCGCAGCAACGGAAAGATTGCATCGGGGTAAAAACTATCTCTCTGACCACCGCAAGAATGTGAAGAGACAGGCGCAGTTTTGTAGGTCTTTAACGCCAAAGCCGATATCGAAACCCGAGGTTAGGTGGTTGAGAAACATCAATGGCCCAAAACCCGCAGGGTCAAACTTTCCAACCACTTACTCTGCTGGCATTCCATGACTGGGATGTACCACATTGTCTCCTCTCTACCTTAAAGCTAATACGCCGTCCTACTTTTTTTTTTGCCCTGGCTGGTCATGCGCCATGGCCGATCGCAAGAACGTCAACAAGTACTACCCACCGGACTGGGACCCTTCCAAGGTGGGTCTGCACAGGCTAATCGGCCCATCCGGCTCTGGCATTCCGCAGCAGCCATCTTTCGGTAGCAATGCCCCTTTCCGGGTCCTGCAGACCGTATGCCGTCGATGTGTTCAATGGCGACTAATAAGGTCTAACCTGCTTTGCACCCCCGACCTACCCGACTACTTCTAGGGCTCACTCAACGCCTTCGTGGGTCAGCATCCACTGCGCGACCGAGCTAAGAAGCTCGACCAGGGAATCCTCACCGTCCGCTTCGAGTTACCTTACAATGTCTGGTGCGGAGGTTGTGGCAAACACATCGGTAGGGGCGTACGCTACAATGCCGAGAAGCGCAGGGTCGGCGAATATCTAACTACTCCTATCTGGGCCTTCCGCATGAAGTGCCATCTCTGCCCCAACTTTATTGAAATTCGTACTGACCCTAAGGTAATGAAAAAAAAAAAGAACGACCGGCGGGTGTCGTCCGGCCCAGGGTCCACCGGATTTGATGTAATGATGCCCATCTAACCCGCGACTTTGGCACTTATCCCCTTTCTATTCTCCTCTTTGCTGTCCGTCTAGGATGCCGAGTACGTCGTCCATGAGGGAGCCCGACGGCAGGCCGAACCGCGGAACGCGGATGACACCGAGGTCATTGATTTTATGAGTAAGTGGCCACCGAACTGCCAAGTGGAGAAAGGGCGCATAGTCTAACCGTCCTGCCCGTCATCTCCTAGCAATGGCCCCTTTAACGGATTATGCATTCCCTTGCCGATATCCTTGACAGGCCCCGAAGACCGTGTCAAGCTCGATTCGGATCCGTTCCAGCGGCTCGAGCGCCAAACGGAGAACAAGCGCAAGGTCAAGGAGAGCGAGACCGAGCTGACCCGTCTCCAGCGGCTAAGTGAGGTACAGACCCGAAACGACTATGACGTGAACCGGCGACTGCGCAAAAAGTTTCGGGTAGGTCGTGTTAAGGATGGCATTGATCCACGCACGTACGACTAGTCAAGTATCGACCGCGTCGGCTATACTGTGCCTTCAACCCCGAACAGATAACTCAGATGGAATACTCCGCCCCTCCCCTCCCCTTGTTGTTTACATCAGACTGAAAAGGCGGTCCTAACCGAGGTCAAGCGGGAGAGCCAGGCACTCGCGAAGAAGCATTCCCTGGCGCTCACTATTCTGCCCAATACCGCCGGCGACTTGGCCATGGCTCGGAGCCTTGCCTTTGGCGCAGCCGCTGAGTCCCCAGCCAATCGGCGTCAGAGGGCCCTCCAGAGGCCGCTCTTCCAGCCGACGCCTTCACAACGGTCCAGTCAGCCTGGTCATCACCAACTGGCACGCTCCGAGGCGGCCCAGCGTCTACGAGCAGCTGTTGCACGCCAGCCCTTTAGGTCCGGAAAAAACTAACAAGATGCATCAGTATCTGGCTTGTTAATGTGGCGTTCCGGGCGTGTAGATCATGTATATTATGCGATGTGCGAGTGCAAAACTAAAAACAAAAAAATATTGCCTCACAAAGAGTATGGGACTTATATGGGAATGAAATAAAGTCGAAACGAATGGATGCTCGAAAATATACGGGCTAGCCGAAAATCTTGAGCCCGTCGGTGCTGATAACCACCTCGTCATTGTCACTGTCCTGTTCACTCTCAGCTTCTAGCGCGGCCTGGGCACCCGCACTCTCCTCCCGCCGCTGGAGCCGTTCCACTTCACGCTGCGCACGTCTCTCGCCATCCGATTCGTCATCATCGCTGGACCCTTCGGTAGTCGACCCAGCCTTCTCCGTCGCGCTCTGATGGCTATTCTCCCGAGCGGTCCGGTCTTGGCCGAGTAGGGTCGAATACAACTCGTCAATCATTTCGGCGTGCCATCCAAAGCTCGGGGTGGGCGCCATGAAGTTGAGCAACTTCTCGTGGACATTGTACCGCAACCGACGACCCTTACTGGCCTTGGTATCGACCGCCTTGTTCCTACGTTCCCGGTCCTGCGCCGCCTGCTGTTCCTTGAGGGTCGCCCACCGTTTGGCCAGTGACGTTGGGTCGCCCGCCCCGTCACCACCACCGCCCGTTCGGCTCTCGATAAGTTCTCGGAGAAGGGACTGGTAGAAATCGTGGTCGTCAAAAATGTGCACGTCGCGGCTATTACTACTACTACTGCCACCGACCGAATCTGCCGCAGGATCGTCACTATCGGAGGTCCCGCCAATGTGCGGAACAAGTGGGGGGTAAGCCGTGCGCTTGACCTGAGTCCGCTCCACCAGTCTCTCGCGGTCAGCCAGAGTCTGCTGGGCCTGGTGGACGGCGCTCTGGTTGAATGCACGCAGTTTCTTGTGGAGCGCCACACCCGACGCTGCCTGCACTTTAGCGCCCCACTTTTCCAAGGTCTCGTCGCGGAAGGGCACAAAGGCCTGGTGGAAGTGATCGAGCACTGACCAATCTAGCGGACCGCCTGACCCGCCATCCTCGTCCAACTCGGACTCATCGTCGTCATCACTCTCTCGCTCGCTTTCGCTGTCGCTGCCGCCGGAAGCCGCCCCTCGTTTCCGTTTAAGAGGCAATGAAGTGGCGGGGATGTCAATCTCGCGGTGGAGCTCCCAAAACTCGGACCGGAGGGCCAGGAGGTCCTGAACCAGATCGCCGACCTTCCGCCGGGCGTCCTTCAACAAACTGGCCGATACGGGGTTGTTGGTGAAGTCCTCAACCAGGGTGAAATCCGCGGGCCGCGGGAGACAATTAGCTAGGGTTAGAGCCTTCTGGATCCGTATCCGGGAATCAAGCAGGGCGTTCCACACCTTGATCTGTCGGACCACCGCCCGGCCTTTGTGTACATCGCCCTGGGCCTCGCGGGCTAGACGCTCTAGCATAGACTTCTCTTCGCTCTCGATAGCCGCCATTTGGCGCTGCAGCTTGGTCTGGCGGGTGGAACGGTCGGCGCCATCGTTTTCTGGCTGCTCCTCATCGTCGGAAGTGTCGGCTTTGTGTGTGGACCGGCGGCCGTGGGCTTTACGGCTCACCTCGGGGTTGTCATCGGACGTGTTCTCGTCGCTCCCGCTAGCGTTATCATCGTTGTCAGAGCTGTCGTCATCCGCCGAGTCTGCGTCCATGCCGTCGATTTGATACTGCTTGAGGAACTCCTCGTCGGCGTCCGAGTCGGAATCTAGGCCACCTGTGGCGGCGCTGCTGTGAGCGAGGTCGCCGCGGAGTTCGTCATCGGTGTCCTCATAGACATCCTCGTCGCTGTGCGCCTCTCCTTCAGGGGATTCACCTTCACTCGACGAATCATCCGGTAAATCGAAAGCGCTGGTAGCGTTATCCGAGTCGCTATCATCGTCAGAGTCGGAGGACGGAACACCTAGAGCGTCCAAATCTTCGGCGTCACTATCCTCAAAGAGGGACTTGCGGCTGACGGCTTTGCCCACGTATTTGGGGTCGTTAAGCGTCAAATTTTCCGTTCCGCGTAGCTTGCTCTTGCTGGTGAGATGGGGCGTGTGGGATTATGGGTGCGGATGGCCGTATATTAGTGCCTGTGGATTGATGCGAGGCTCCTGGTCGCTCAATTTACGAGGCCCAGAATTACTGTGGTTACCTACCCTACTTTGACATAATGGGACCGACCAGTGTCATGTTGCATCTCAGACTCGGACCCAGAATCGGAGGACATCGAGTCCTGGTCTGAGTTGTTTTCCGGGGCGGCACGTTCAAAGTCTTCCGGATCATAGTCTTTTACTAACGGTTTGGAAGGATTGGTTAGGAGGAGTACCGTAGATTACATGATAGAGCTGTGAGGTTAGAACACGCGGTGCCACAGCTTCTAACGAAGTGAGCTGTGGGGTATATACCGCTCGGCCCAAGTACTTGGTTGGCTTCCTGAAACCTACCTTCCGGTGTGGGATCGAACATGCTAGCCAAATGGCCCTTGAGCGAATTCTTCGACTTCTTGGGCGGCATGGTGGTTGGAATGGAGCGATAGTGGGGCGTCGGTCGATGCGAGTATGAAAATGTGTTACGCTCTTTCGGGGAGAGTCATGGAGCAGAGCAGAATGAGGTTATTGAGCAAGGCATTCGAAACAAAAAAGTCGAGAGTGGTGAGAATGAGGTCCGATTCCGAACTCCTCGGCCCGTTGCGCTGCCTGCCTAGGTGACGAGGTCCCGAGGAGATTAGTACTTTAGCAGGGTGAAATATAAAGAAAAAAAATGTTCATTTAGTCACATCTCGGCTGTGGATGGGCGATGGTGACCGAACGGCAAGCGTAGCATGCAGAATGATGCCCAGGTCTTATTGCCACGTGATCTAAATATTATAGTCGAGGCCAGGCGTTTCGTTTGCACGAAGACCGAGGGGGAGGAAGTAATGCGACTTTTTTTCGAGGGATTAAGCTGGTGCTAGCCAGAGCCTTGGTGGCCCTGGCTGGCTATCAGCCCGACGAGTTCGCTTCGCATATCGTTTCTGTTCCGCCGCATTCCTCAACCAGTTCAATTCCATCGAGTTAGCCGATTCCGCTGACAATTATCGATTCTGTCACCATGCATCTTATGTACTACCTGGATACCGAGGGCCATCGTGTCTACACCCTGAAGGTAAGGATCAGTAACCAGCAACGTGCCTGCGCAGGGCAGGTAGCTAACCACTCCACCACTATGGCATTAACCCGCACCCTTGATATGCCAGGCATCTTCAGACTCGCCAGGGAAGTCTATTGGACCCCTGGGCACCTATAGGCTTACTACTCACCAGCTAACCTAGTCCCCCCCATTATCACTCCACACCGTTTCAATTTTACCCGAGCAGAAAGTCGCCCCCGACGGCCGCCCGACCACGTCGGCCCACCCCGCTCGGTTCTCCCCTGACGACAAGTTCTCGCGCCAGCGTGTCACCCTCAAGAAGCGCCTCGGTCTTCTACCTACCCAGCAGCCGCAGAAGAGCTGCTAAAGGGCGTCAGTATGGGTGTCTCGAGTTTCTAGGCGATTTAAATATCCATAAAGTATTGCTTTGATTGTAAACAGGTCCATTACATTTTCGGGGTATTCATATTTGGCACTTATTGCTTCTGTCCAGCAGCCTTGCACCTGAGGATCTACAGCACTGTAAACCGACAAATGTAGCTGTCCCTTTGAATGATGATGATGGAATGTGGGCCACTAGAGTTCACTCTAGCGGAGGAAGAGCCTAGCTGCAGCTTTTGCAGCTGACCATTCGGCCAAAACTAAATGGTCATAAATGTACCGACCAGGCCCTCCTTCGGACGCCACGATTGCATCTTAACTTGAATATGGCTGGCTATAGTATCGGTTAAGCTGTGAAAAAAAGCAAACTGGGGTTAATTGACAGCGTGCGTGAATTGGTCCAGCTTACTCAGCATCGACAACTGCAAACGTGTGACTGTGTGGTGTTCTAAACTACTAATCCGACCAGTTGCTGCTTCTCTAACTCTGCCTCCTCTTAACCTATCTTCTCCGACTATTCAATATTCCTTGATGGCGGCGCCAACCCTCCTGGTCTGATGGACGGCGTCCTCTCCGCGACAGACACTGTCGCCTCACATTTTAGGGGGTTCCTTCCATCAGCCTTTTTCCCTATAGTTGATATGGTAGCTTTTTAGCTGCCTTCGTATTCCGCCTGGGCGCTAGCCCCGCCTTTCGCTGTCGTCCCTGGGGTTCCCTCCTAACCCAAGCCATGGCCGAAACGAAGGATGCAGGACATCCTTCCAGTGTAAAAGTCCCTCCAGGGTCGCTACGCAATAAATGGGCTTGAATCACCAACAACCAGTTTGTGGTATCACCCTTCAGTTCATTCGTAAGCCTTGTCGTTTACTAGTATATGGTACGTTTGACTATTAGCCTTTAGTTTTCCCTACGACAATACAAGTACCGGATCTTACTGGGAAAGGGACTTGAGGATTACCGGTCCTTGTACCAACACAGCTGGTATCGTTTTATCCTTTGCGTTATGCGAAAGAGGGTTAAAAACGGTAGGCATTATTATAGGCGCTGCAATGAGCCATAGCCTGGCCGTCTGTCAAATGTCATTGATGGACTTTATGGGGTCATCCTCCTGGAGCTCTTGGAAGGTAGCCCTTGGACGAACTACTGGACAGCTAGTCCATGCCTGTCGCACTTCCTCCACTACGATGCCTAGGACTCTGCGCAGGGATTTAGGGCTACGTAGTAAGCTTAACTGGCGAGTCTACCCACAGCCTCACCAGCGATCGGCCCTTCCAGCAGATACGTTTTGTCACCGAGCTTCTAAAGCAGTTTTCTGGGACCGATGACTACCTGTTTGACTCCATGGGCACAGGTGTTGAGGCTTGAGTTTATCTTCACGAACCACCTGTAGGCTCCGGTTCTCAGATCCGATGCCCTAATGGCGGACCTGTCCCAACCTGAACCCGTGGGGGTCGTATCGTACCTAAATTAGTGCTGACATGTTTTTTTTTCTACCAGGCGCGGCCTACCATGTCTGCACGTTAAGCTCCCTGGTACCAAGGCCCCTGTCAATCACTACGTAGCGTGGGAGTTCGAAGAAAATGCTCCAAGCCTGGGCAAAGGTCGTTGGAAAGTTATACGCGTCACCCCCACCGTTCGGCCGCGATAATGCATAAGCTCATCCCATTGAAGCCATCAGAGCCTACATTTCCGGCCTCAGAGCTAAGCCTCTGAAACACCCCCCTTACGGTCCCTGACGTGTCGCCTTGAGGCTTCTGGTTGTTCAGCGTTCCCATTCGGGGGCTGTATGGTAGGAAGAATCACCACGTTGGAGGCGGTCATGGGCACCTGGCCATTGAAGCTAGTCCGATTCCATCCAAATAACTCTGACGCCTGTTATTATAACTGACAAATAAGGGCTTTCCGAGCTGGACAAGTTGATGGTCCTTAGGTTAAATAATCATGGTTTAGTTTTGAGTTGGTGTGAGCCTAATAATACACCTACAGAATCTCGCTATTATATTCCTGCAGGTCTTTGTGGTGTCAAATAATGCTCTAGGGTTAAGACTATGATATAATGCATGGAAAGTTGGAAGACAGTCAGTCATTTACCAAGGTGGTCAGTAGATTGTCGTCATGAAGGTACTCCGACCGACGGTTATGGATACCATGCGATGAAGGTAAGCTTGGAGAAGGGAATGCCGTAAGAGTAGAAGTATAAAGATAACGGCGAGAAAGAGCGGCAAGCGAACAGCGAAGGCATGGCATCATAAGAAAGACTAATTGTTCCGTCGTTGGGAGAACGCAACCTAGGACTTCGACTAACTCGGTTAGCCGTTACCACCTTAACAATCCGGACGAGGTATCGCTGTTCCCGAGGTTATTGTAAAGTGACGATTATTCTGACTGCAACCTTCACATTGGATAATGGTCCAGGGATATTTAGATATGACGTGGCGCCCAAGGAGATTGGCGAAGCACTGCGTGGTTCTATGGGGAATGGCTTGAAGTAATCGGCATCGCTTGGAAATTTGACTCGGCATTGCCTACCATTGAAGTTTCTTCATTGCCCGTTACACATGAGAGACAATGGTCACCATAATTGAATCCCCTAGCGGGTCTGGACACCTACTCCAATGGGAATTACAGTCGATACCCTACTTTGCCATTCGCAAGGGGCGTGCGGAACTTGGGTAGAAGGATGGCGTGCTAGGTAAGCAGATCCTCGTGTCAAGAGCTTACAAGTTGTGTCAGTCGGCCTGACCGGACAAGGCACAGTACCCGGACTCCTCCTCTAAACCCCACTACATTGTGTAGGAATCCCATTGCAATACAAAATGGCCACTGGATGGTTGAAGAGACCTTGTCCCAGTTGGTCGGGCTTTCCTTAGCAAATCCAAGTCAAATTGGTACACTAGGAGTAGTTTGGGTGGCTAGATGACTAGGCAAGGCCTATTGAAGCAAGACACTGAAAGGCGAGGTGGTTGGTGATGGCTATCCTGACCATTCTGATTCTGGGCTACCACTCTAGCTAGGAACGAGAGCTAAACCAACCCTCTCGATTCAGGGATATCGACTCTGCTGATTGTTAGGGAGCCGGCATGCGAGATTAGTCCTAATGGTGGAGCAGCATATCCCCGGACCGGACGAGTGTGTACTTTCTAAAGGGATAGCCAGAGGAATCTCCAGGTCGAAAGGGTGGTTACCCTTTATATGTAAGTCGGTCCACATAACTCTCCATATTTCTTAAATACCCACCTTTTGTTCAATATCCACGCAGTTGCCCCCTCCTCCGTCTTGCTTCTTTACCATATCCAACGCCTGGTTTTCACTTCCCCGCGTGTCATGCTCACCGCATCGGACTGTCACTCTCCTTAAGCTTCTAGCCCGTTGTTGTCCGACTTATCCACCCTCCATCCCGAAGCTAAACTTGCCACTCCGTGTTCCTGTCGGCTATAAAAACCACCACTCCGCTACCCTCATTTGACAAGTATCATTGCCACCTCCCCTCTTCCCCGCTTCCTCTCCTCCCCGCCTCCTGATTCCCGAGGTACTTGCGCTTCTCGGCTTTTTACTATGGCTTTTAACACGAAATCCGCCCCCTCTAACACTTCTGGCCGCACCACTGGTAAGGCTGCTCCAACCGCTGGCCGGGTAGACCGATCTGCCCCCTTGGCTACCTCTAAGACGCGTCGTTTATCCAATGCGTGTACCGCCTGCCGCCCTCCCCGACCTTCTACCCTGGCCAAGGCGGCACCTCCAAAATCAACGGTAGACCTGACCGCTTTGCTGGAGTCTTGCCGCGTGAAACGCGAGGCTTCTGAGCGTGCCCGAATGGCCCGCTACCGCCGACCAGTCTCCCAGGCCCCTCGTCGCCCGCCAACCACCGAAGCCGCCCCAACTCCGCGTGCGCCCACTCCGCCCGGCTACCCCAGACCACCCACTGGCGGCCCTCAAAACCTCCCGTTGCGAGGTATTTCATCTCCCCCCTCTCCCGCTCCCTCCGAGGCTGGCCCTGCCCGGCCTCCCACCACTAGCCCCCCTTCGTCCCTCACACCTTCCTCCGCCATAGGTACTGCGTCGATGGCCATGCCTGAGGCATCGGAGATCCATGAAATGGTACGTAAGCACCGAATTTACATGGAGGACATGGAAGAATGGCGCCATGAGTTTAATGCCGCCATGGAGGTTAGAAATGCGAGGCTCAAGGCTATTAAGGAGAGCTACGGCCTTAAGTGAAAGCAGCTTGCGATGTGAGCGTCCTTAACCAAGATCACCTCACTAACTTGTTTACCCTGTATTACTACCTCCGATTTCCTTAATCCATTATGACACGCTGTACATTTCATTACGCCGAAGCTACGTTTATATTCCAAGGCCAGCCTACACTCATTTGGTATCATATATTTTTAACATCTAGTAAATTGTTGCTTGAATATTTTCTTTATGCCATCGCTGACCTAGGCAGATGTGCATTAATCAACAAGTTATGTAGTTAGTCTTACATCTACAACTGGCTGTCGTTGCCAGTTATATGGTAGTGGTAGTTCCAAGCTTACGAATAAAGGAAACCTAACTGTGTAGACACAAATGTGAACTGGGGGGGGTGATGGTTTAAGTTATAATTGTCATTTTATTGAGGGGCAACCGGGAGGTCATCTATGCTTAGACAACAGTATATGCGGGCCAGGGTGCCAATAGGTATAGGAGAGACGACAAGTAGCCATTGAATCATTAGTGATGTAGAAAAAGTCCTAAAAGAATAGATGGCGGCACCCGGTTTGGATAATCAAGGCGAGGAGAGGGTGAGGCCACTGTGGGAACAGGAAGATAGACCTTCCATAAATCAACCGCTGTAAGGCGTAACTACCAAAGTTGGGTGGCAGTGCCAGGGACGGAGAGGCAGCCAGTTGGCCTCGCTTACGATACGAATCAGGAGGTGGGGTTTTAGGCTACGACACTGGCCTCTCTCAATCCCTGTCGTAGGGGTAACTTCCCCAGAGGAAAACTACGCCTAGTAGCCAAGCATACTAAAGACTTATCAACGAAAAGAACCTACAAATGAACTGAAGGGTCATGTCGAAAACTGGTTGTTGGTGATTCAAGCTACCATTTATTGCGTAGCGACCCCGGAGGGACTTCTACACTGGAAGGATGTCCTGCATCCTTCGTCACAGCTATGGCTTGGGCTAGGAGGGAACCCCAGGGACGACAGCGAGAGGCGGGGCTGGCGCCCAGGCGGAATACTAAGGTAGCTGCGAGGTTGCCGAGTCTATAAAGGAAGAAGACTGATGGAAGGTAGGCCCTAAGAGGATGGAGGCAGAGACGCCTGTCAAGGAGAAAGCGACGGCTAACGGATCAGGAGAGTTGGCGTCACTAGAAAAGGGTAACAGGTACATGGAATAATATAATATAAGTAGAGAAATAGACGGTTGTGCAGCATTGTAAGGAGGATGAGAGTCCATTTACAGCCAACAATTACCACTCAGATCGAAAAGACTCTACTGGAGGCTGTTAATAACCCCACTTGTAGGTAGTAGTAAGGGCTTAATGGGGCCCATACATGAGTTCATCTTTTTTATCTAATTAAGGCAAGCAAAGCATAACGTATTTACCCCGTGGCAGTTAGTTCCCTGCAGTATGGGAAAATGGTGACGTAGGACCTCTGCCTTTGCAAAATATATCCAGTTATATCCAGGCCCTTTACATTAGTCGCCAAAGACTTATCAACAAGTCACTCTCCCAAGCTTCACGGTCATACCCTTCGTCAAGAATAGTTTAGTAGGAGCAAATCACACAGGTTTAGCTGCTTCCCTTCTTATCACCCGTCATCGACTGGTCGGCGGCAGATGCCTCGGTCATGGGCTCAATCAGGCCTTCCTTGACCAGGAGGGACTCTAGCTCGCCGCTCTTGTGCATGTTGAGCATAATGTCGCAGCCGCCAACGAACTCGCCCTTCACGTAGACCTGCGGGATAGTGGGCCACTGAGAATACTCCTTAATGCCGCTGCGCAGGTCCGGGTCCTCCAATACATTGACACCTTTGAAGTTTCGGACGCCTGGCATCGTGTGGTCGGAGTTAGGGATACAGTTGGCAAAAAGGGGGAAATGCGGGCAGCGTGAGAAGGGTAGTAGATTTGGAGAGGTCATGCAGTATTGTCAACAGCATAGGAAGTATATGAGGGACTTACCTTGTACGGTCAGCATCGTCACGGTCGCCCGGCTGAACCCACACTGCAAGGGGCAACCAGGTAAGTGGTAAGGATTACAGAATGGGAGGGGTCAGTTAGCGAGGCTTGAATAGGAGCTACCTCGGTTGCAGTACGGAAAACATACGATAGAGCCTGCGGCCGTTGAACCCAGGACTCATACTTACCATGGGTTCGTCGGGCGTGCCCTTCATGAACACGCAGACATCGTTGCCTTTAATTTCCTGTATCGGGATTTGTCGTGCGGGGGGAGGGGGTTTAAATAGCGCCGTAGGTTAGGCTCCATAGCAATGTGCGCACATGTATGCGGGGAGGAGACGGCCGTTGGGATAGGATGGCATCCGCGCTGGAGCGGCCTACTTTCTACAGGTGGCAGGGCGGCTTTCAAGAAGCGCATTTCACTGCACAATTACCTTTTCAATGGCGGCCTTGGTGGCGTCGCTCAGCCAACGGCTCTGCAGGCGCACGAATGGGCCGGTACGAAGGGCGGCGTGCTTGGTGAGGTTGAAGATCCGGCTCATGGCGTTGACGTCTATCGCAGGAATAAGTGGAGAAGGTCAGGTAGTAGCCGACGGTCAAAGTATTGAAGCTTGTTGGGAGGAGGAGAGGCAAATAGCAAGGGACGTCGTTCAGCATTCACAGCTGAGCAAGGTTGAGAAGGACAGCGAGAGAGACCCGGCCCCCCTCCCCACAGTCAGCCCCCGCGAATACTTGCGATGCGCTCGACGTTCATCTGGTAGCACGGCTGTAGTGAGACCTGACGTAAGCACCATCACCATCATATCCCTGCCACAGGATGGGTTTCACGTGACTTGGGACTAAAAGTTAATGCAATGCCAGTGAGGGGAGGGGAGCTGAGATAGAGGGTATTGATATGCGCACTCCCATGGCGTGTGGAGCACAGCATCCGAAGTAGACACATCGTGATAAACAGATAATGACTGCACCGAGGGCAGATTTATTAGCAAAAAGGTAGATAGGAAGACAAGAAAATAGGAAAATTGCGAGCATGAGGGTCCACGGCGAGCGTGATGGAAGTACTCCCAGGGTAAACCGATAAACACCTTGTTAAAGGTACCCGGTTCAAAATATGACCAGGGTATAATCATTATTGGCGACTGAGACCCCGATTTATCGCCTTGTGGTTTACGAAGAACACAGGCCTTAGTGGTTCTGGCTGTTCCGGTACAAGGCCTCTTGGGTGGCCTGGAGCTCGTCGACCTCGGGGGCCAATTCAGACAGAAGCTCGTAGGACTCTTTGTAGTGCCGGAGCTGGGCGGCCACCAGCTCCGAAAGATGGCGGAGGGGTTCGGGAGATTCAACGACGGCCTTCATGAGGGACATGGCTTCCTCGACGATGGCGACAAACTCGTCCTCGGCTTTCAAAATCTCATGCTGGGCCTGGTCAGCGTGCTCCGGGCGAGCGTTCTTGAGGTTGTTTTTGGTGGCGTCCAGCGACAGGCGGCTCGAGTACACGTTCTTGCGCGCCTTAAGGGCCAGCGCGATGCTCGTATTGAGGCTGTTATTGATCGGATCCGAAAACTTGAAGCGGACGTCATCGTCCAACTGCAGCTTCGAGTCGCCAATCTTCTCCTGAATGGACCCAAATTTAAACAGCGCCGCGCCGTAAGGTTCCTCCAGGCCCACCTCCTCCGAACCCTTCAGGCTGTTGCGGCCCATGGCGTGGTACACTGTCTTGGGCACGGGCTCTTCCGTGGGCGACCGCGGGCCACCTGATGCGGAGGGTCCGGAAGCGGCTCCAGCCCCACTTTCCTCACCGCCCATCGTAGCGGATTGAATCCGGCCGCTCACGGTCTTAGAGAAGTCCCAGATGGACTCGCCAATCTGGTTCACTTCCAAACTCAGCGGGGCGGAGGTGTAGGTTTTACTCAACCGGAGCATCGTCTGCTGGACATTGCGGATGGCATCGAAGCGCTGTAAAGAAGGAAGCGTAAATATGCAGGGCGGAGTCATAGAAGGGGAGAATAGGGTTAAGAAGAAGGCCGAGTTTATCAGATCAAATCAACCAGGCGAGCCCGAGGATGACGGGTATGGAATGGCTCAGGGCTTGGTGTGCGTGTGTGTCCTACCTGTTCCAGGTCGTTGTATTCCTTGGGCAGCTCGGTCACATCCGTCGCAGTGCCCATCTTCTCTTGGGACCACTGGGAAAACGTGAATGGCAATGAATAGTCGGTGCGCAGAGATTGTAAAATTATGGCGGAGTTAGTGTCCGACTTGCCGGGTACGCAGGAGAGGGCGACGGCTGGTCGGTGGGTAGCGCTCGAATTTCGGGTGAAAGTAAGGATGTCCCTAACTCTGTGATATCGACGGGGAAGAAGAGCCTACTGACACGCTCCGTCGGTTCAAAGAAGCGATACAGACCGCGAGCGCCCTTCCATCCCTGTCGAGGCCGCAGTGAATCCAGGTGAAGTACGCCGGACATCTGCTCATCACAGTCTGCTGCGGATGACCTGCGCCTACCTGCTTGGCTTGGGTGAAGCTCTTGGTGAGCCGCTGTGCGAACGGGTTGATCTTGGACGAAAAGGACTGAAAGGAATCCATGGCGGTGACGGGGATGTGTGTAGAGTGGGGGAGTTGGAATGTGATAAAGAGTGGAAATGGGCCAGTGTAGGCGAATAATAGATGTACAGAGGGGTGGAATGCGCGTTAACACCTTCGGTGCAGGCGAGGCTGAGGGAGAGGGGATGAGGATGGGGCAGAGCGAAGAGTACGCGTGCAGGTCGGACAGGTGGGAAATGCCAGCGTGGCGAGTCTAGTCAATGCGGCTAGGTCTGGGTCACCAGGAGGTTGTCCACCCAGGCAAAGCAGAACCGGTGAAAGGCTGCAGTGAACGACCAGCCTGTGACCCTCTGACGCCCCTCTTCCCGTCGCGCCCCCACCTGCTATTGATGATGACCAGTGGGCCAGAGTCTAAAGAATGACGCCAGACTCTCGATTCTCTTCTCTGACCCCCAATAGTGACTGAACCGCTAATATATCCCAAAATCTAACTATCGCATACCTCCGTTTATTAGACCAGGCTTCTACCATGGTTGGCGAACTAAACCGACCAGTGGTAGACATTCATCTAATTAATGATAAGACATCAGCGCTGTTGGCTATGGGTAATCCAATTTTTGTAAATCTGCTTGTGACAATCTAGCGGTTCGTGTCTGGACTCCAAAGTGGAAGAGAGCTTTAGCAGATTAAATAGGTAACTTTGATACTGAAGGGAAAGCAAGTTGCGAAACGAGATGGGTTAGTAGAGGAGTTAGACCAAATTGGATCCGTGCCGCCAGGGGCGCACCATTGCCAAACTTAAGTATGTTAATAACCGCGGCCACCACCACTCAATGTGGCACATCAGGGCAGGTCCGCGGATAGATTGGTACTAGTGACAACTACGATCTAAACAACAGAAGGCCAGCTGAATAGCGGACCTTAGGAAAGGCAGATGGTGAGTGCATGGCTGAGCACTACGGATTGAGCTTGTGACGGTACTGTTACAACCTAAACCGTCACACTGCTTAGGACGTGGCTGCGGACCTTGGCGGTAGACGTTGAGCCAAGCAGGTACGCCCTAATTCCAATGACGGGGTCTCGAGTCGCGGTGGAAACGACATGGCAATTGACCAGCAGCACCGGCAACCCCGCCACGTTCGATTACTGCCCACGACTGGTCCCGGCAAGCAGACCCATGTCGGTAAGAGTATCGAGCGCGGCGGATATTAAAAAGGTGAGGTCACTGTAGTCAGATAACGACCAAGGATAGACCAATGAGGAGCATACGAGTCGTATACCGTTCTGACTTCCTATCTTCCGCTATGGCGCCGGTAGCTAGACCCCAGTTTTGACCTTTCCGTGTAAGCTGGCCCTGCTTGGTTAACGGCTGCTGAGGGGGGGGGGGGGATTACCGGCGATTGGCTTTAGCCATGCGGGGATTACTCGATGCCTTATGATTTGGTCTCACCAACGAGCACTGTCCAACTAAGGATTGGCGTGGAGGGTGGTCGTGGAACCCTGGAGCCGGATCAGTGATTTCTAATTTGCTGCCCATAAGAATCAACCCCACTTCTGATTCGTGCTACTTTCTCTCCTGGCTTGCCGAGACCCTAATATATCTCCGCAGTCCTCTAGTTCTGCCTGGACCTCGCCAAGGTTTGTCCGGCAGAGGAGAACAGCTAATACCCATGCGCCGCGAGAGCCCGTGGAGCATCTCACTTCCAAACCGAAACAGTTTGTGGAGGTGGTGGTATGGCCAATGCAAGTTGGTTTAGTGCGCACCTTAAAAACATTTTTTTTTCGGCGGCGTTGGAAAATATATATCAAAGTTAACTATACGTTATGCTCAATAGTGACCCCTTCCACAGGCAGGAAGGAAGTTAAGCGGCACTAGGCCAAATGACAACAATGCCCTTTGGTACATCTAGCCGTTGCCGCCTAGTGCAATCTCGGTCCAGATATTACTGGTGTACTTACTCTCGAGATACTTACAGCGCGGCTTCGCTTCTCCTGCCCAGACCATCAGGATCTTCTGATTGCCCGCTAGTAAGCCCCACGATGGCAAGTGGCGGGACGGTGACCCTGCCACCACTAGCCTACATATAGAGTAGCAAGGATTTAACTGGGCCAAGGAGGTGGAAAAGGTCGAGCCTTGGAACATCCAGGGCTGGAGCTTCGCCTATCTCGAAGCAGACTCAATCTTCACATGGGTCGGAGCTTGAGTGGTGGAATTGACCAGGTATCGCTACATGGTTTTTTTTCCCAGACTAGGGACGGGCCGGTGCTTCGTTTGGACCACTCAACACTCGAGAAGCGGCCCGTGACTTGGCCGGAGGAGAGAAAGGGTTAAGGGAGGAGTAAAAACGAATGGTGTATAATATGCCGCTTTTCAGCCGGACCAGTTGCCTCGTTTACCATTCCCCGCACCACAAGTCTATGCACAGGAACCCCTTCGAATCAAGTCTATAAATACCAGCCCTCCCTGCAGCCAGTGTGCTTAGACCCGCCTTGAGAAACTTTCCCGGTCGGTACTATTGCTAACACGAATGAGTCTGGATCGACCCGTTTCGTTTGTCCTCGTCTACTTGCCTCCCTCACATACCGTTCCTACGCTTACAGGACCTGTTGAGTCCCTCCCCCAAGGCCCTTCACCAATTCCCTCCGAGCCTACTCGTACGCCGTGATGGGGCTCTTCACTAAGCTACTCTCCCTCGCCGGCGTCGATGTCGCGAGCCTCGACGCGCTGACCCTATTCCGTTGGGTCGCCCTCCTCCTTTTCACCCGCTGGATGTTCACGGTATGGCCCTGATTAACTTCCCCAGCGTGATACTCATGCTCTACTGCACACCGTTCCATGCCGCCTGCGCTACAGGATTTTGGCTAGTCGGGACTCCCTAAAAAGTCGCCACTAATCCCGTCTACCTCATCTTTTCTACCAACTCTGCCTCCCTCACCACCAAACAGACCTTATACAAGTGGAAATTCTCGCCTACAGCCAAAGTCCCCGGGCCCTGGTTTGCCGGACTGGGTAGCTTCGACTTTTACTTTCGCCTCTTCTCAGATAAGAACTATCAGGTCATCCACGAGCGCCACCTGCAGTATGGCCCCGTCATCCGTATGGGGACTCGCATGGTGAGCATCAGCGATGGGAAGCTGGCCAAGGAGCTGCTTTCTACCCACCGGTACCGCAAACCGGCCGCCAAATATCGCGATATCTTTCAAGTTCTCCTGCCCAATATTTTCACCACCGCCGACCCGGACTTCCACCGCCAGCGCAAGCGCCTGCTCATGCCGGCTTTCACTTGGCCCACTCTACGCCGTATGGAGGAGACCATCACTGGGGCCGGGACCCGTCCCTTGCTCGCCAAATTCCATGCACTGGCCCAAAATGGTCAGCCGTTTAGCGTGAACCTCAGCACCGAGTTCTTAGGCCTCACCTTTGTAAGTTGCCGGTATTGCTATAAGGCCGAGGAGCTAAGCGCTAGCCACTCTGGATTCATCTTCGATAGTGTATCGCAGCGGAGTTCCCCTGTAATGACCGATGCCAACTGAAACCCTCTGCCGCTCTTCCTCTCCCTCATTGTCCCCTAATGTAGGACGTCATCATGCGCTTAGCTTTCGGCGAGTCCCTGAACCTGATTCAGGACAATGACAGCGAGGTGTTTGGCTGGTTCGGCAGCCTGCTGCGTTACATGGTTATCACACGTACCTTTTCTTTTCTCAAAGACAAGCCCGTGCCTTACCTGCCCATGGTCCACCAGGGCTACTTGAGCAAACGGAACGTTGTGGCCCTGGCCCTTCGCAAAATTCGCGAGCGCCAGGCCTACCTAGCTACTCTGGATCGCTCGGACCCTAAAGTGGAGGTCCCCCAAGATGTCCTTCAGATCATGTTGGACGCACAGGACCCCGAAACCGGCGCCAACCTTAACACTGAGCAGGTTGCCAGCGAAGCCATCGTCCAAATGGTGGCCGGAACCGATACCACCAGCCTCGCTCTCTGTTGGACCGTCTACGCTATCCTCCGTCACCCAAGCTGCGGCGAGCGCGTAATCAATGAAGTCCTCACGGAGTTCCCGCTCCATGCGGCCAATGAGTCGGATATCATTGAGTACGACCACGTCAAGGCCCGTCTCCCGTACCTCACCGCCGTAATCCAGGAGAGTCTTCGTGTCTACCCGCCGGTCGCTTCCAGCCTCGCCCGCGTCGTGCCCAAGGGCGGTCTAACCACCGGTGAACACTTCCTCCCCGCGGGTTGTACCGTCAGCTTCTCGCCCTACGCCATCAACCGTTCCCCGCTTATGTGGAGCCAGCCAGAGGAGTTTGTCCCCGAGCGCTGGTTGGCTCCTGAAGCCGAAATGGACCCGGGGTGCAAAGTGGGTACCCTGTCGTTCCTATCAGGTCCTCGCGCCTGTATCGGTCGCAACCTCGCCTTAATGGAGATCCATGTCACCATCGCTAACCTTATCCGTCACTTCCATTGGGAATTCGCTGAGCCCCGCTTTGCCGATTTGGAACCCTCCGAGCACGTCATGCTACACGTCAAGGATAATGAGTTCCGAGTCAAATTTACTCCTCGTACGCCAGAACTTTTAAGCTAGTTTGATGGCTAGTATGCATTGGCCCTATTAAGGGTAGGGATGCTACTCTTTTCACCATTTCTTGTATTTCTCGTGGAATGTTGAGTTGGGCCCATTAATTTTACTTCTGTGTCAGTAGAGCGATGTATTATCGATTCAATGGAGAGATAATTTGTCGTACGGTAAATTACTACCTCAGAGGAAACTACGGTTAATAACCAAAAGAACTAAAGACTTACAAACGAAGTGCTGAATGATGAAAGCGGTTGCGTGCGTGTGAACAGCTACCATTTATTGCGTAGCGACCCCGGAGGGACTTCTACACTGGAAGGATGTCCTGCATCCTTCGTCACAGCTATGGCTTGGGCTAGGAGGGAACCCCAGGGACGACAGCGAGAGGCGGGGCTGGCGCCCAGGCGGAATACTAAGGTAGCTGCGAGGTTGCCGAGTCTATAAAGGAAGAAGACTGATGGAAGGTAGGCCCTAAGAGGATGGAGGCAGAGACGCCTGTCAAGGAGAAAGCGACGGCTAACGGATCAGGAGGGTTGGCGTCACTAGAAAAAGGTAACAAGTATATGGAATAATATAATATAGGTAGAGAACGGGGTGGAGATGCCACAGCTGATCGGATCAGTAGTTGAGAGCGTGACAATCCCCATAGCCCCACCAATTGACCTAATCACACGGCTGCGTCTGATGCCCAGTTATTCTTATTGTGTATTCTTTTTTAGTAAAATCACAATCAACCTAATGGTAGTCCCGTTATTATGCATCATCGAAGAAGCTCCTGGGATAATATCAGTTCCACGTGGCTAACAGGCAAGTCAGTGTGTTGCCACTGCCTCTCTTAGAGCTTAGCTGACATACTGTTCCGCAACTTTAAGGTGACGAGCTAGTTGATTGTCAACCGGATGCCTACATTTGCCCAACCTAGCATTGTAGAAACCGCTGGGTTCAGATTTCTCAACTGTGACGAAGTGGAGGGTAACGTAGTTCAACAGTCTGAACTGGCTCATGTGAACCAGTAACCAACTATCATTGTTTGCGAACTGCGACTTCCAATAATTTAAGCTAACGGCTATAGTAATTTACACCCGACAGCGCATTTGAAGTGTCGTCACCACTTATCGATCCTCTAGGCCTCCTAACATCGCTACTGATGAGGCACCTGCAGCCCTGTGGGTGAACTATTCCGAGGTCTGACCAAGCGATCCACCAACCACCATGCCATTCCCTTATTTGAGCGCCCGGCGCGCATGCACCACCCTTCGCCCATTCTTTCTAGGATCCGTATCCCCGGCGGCTACCCATGTCCGACCCTTTACGCGATCAGTGGTAGGGAGGTCCGGCCACGACAATCCGCTGGGTATTCCCCCGGCTCGACCCCGACCAAGCGGCGGCGTGGCGCCTACTTTGCCTCGCATGCAACGTGGCCTCCCAGCCAAGCGAGCTATACCCAACGTGCGGCACGTTCTTCTTGTGTCGTCCGGGAAAGGCGGAGTTGGCAAGTCCACAACGGCTGTGAATCTGGCCGTAGCTTTGGCACAGGAGCATCGGCGGGTGGGTGTCCTGGACGCCGATATCTTTGGCCCGTCCCTCCCCCGGCTCATGAACCTCCGCGGTGAGCCCGAAGTATCCAGTGAGGGTGGTCAGCTCGTGCCGCTGACCAACTACGGTATCCAGTGTATGTCGATGGGCTTTCTGGTCGGTAACGAGGACCCTGTCGTGTGGCGTGGACTTATGGTAAGTGGGGAATTTTTTTATGGGATAGTGCTGTCTTGGCCAAGGGATCATGTGCATATAGATTGTGAACAGAAGGCCCCCTCCTGTCCCCCTTTTAAACGCTTTAATGGAAAATGGCTAATCTTTAAAAACTATCAATCCCCTTGGCACTCGGTTTCTTCCATATCGCTTACATCCCAACCAACCCATTCCTTTCTCTTCAGGTTATGAAAGCCGTTCAGCAGCTACTCTACCAGGTGGCCTGGGACCCCCTCGACATCTTGGTCGTCGACATGCCGCCCGGGACTGGCGACGTGCAGCTCAGCATCGGTCAGCTAATACCCGTGTCCGGTAGGTTTTCTTCACAGCCAACCCGAATGCGTGCCTAATTATCCTAACGGGGCTGCAAAGGGTCCCGCCCGCAGAAGTCAAAAAAAATGTATTGCTTGCTATCAGCACCTTCCGCACTAAGAACCTGAATGACACACACTCATCCTACGCTTCTCTTAATTTCAGGCGCCCTGATCATCACCACGCCGCAAGAACTGTCGCTGATGGACGCGCGCCGCGGTGTCAACATGTTCCGTAAGGTCGATATCCCCGTCCTGGGTCTCGTGCAGAATATGAGTTATTTTGTATGCCCCAAATGCGAACAATCTACCCATATATTCGGAACCGACAGCGGACAGCAGGCCGCAGACCGAATGGGGATCCCACTGGTTGGCCGCATCCCGTTGGATGCCGGTATCTGTACCGCCGCTGATGAGGGTGTGCCCATTACTGTCAGTCACCCCAAAGGCCCCGAGGCACAGGTCTATCGAACTTTGGCCCGCACCATTCTATCTGGTCTACAAGAGCAGAGCGAAGCAAAGGAGTAACTTACCCTACTAAACATAGCATGTCTACGAGCGCTAAAAGATGAATGTAAGCTGTAGCGAAACAGACCCCCGGGGCGCTCTTAGCAGCTGGATAATTACAGAAGAGAACAGAAAAGTACACAATACAGGGAAGCTAAAAGTTTCTGGCCCTGATCATTTTCCGCAGTCCATTTGGAAGCAGGTCTCAGGGTGAGAGAATAGGCTGTCTGATTAGTTGGCCAGCCCAGTGATTTTAGGCATTCCGTTGGAACTCGTCACTACGCCTTTTCTTACGAGGCTCCGCAGTACCATTTAGCTTGGCTTGCCTTACCTTACCCTGCCCATTCACCACCTTCATTTCGACACAGGGTCACTGGTCTCACTGAATTCCTTTCACTTACCAATTCCCGCCAATTGTATCACCATGTCCGATGACGATGACTTTATGCTCGAAGATGAGGACTACGACTTTGACTATGAGGACGACGATGACCAAGACGCCACGGCTGACGACCCCAGTATAGCCCTGGAGAATGCTTACTATCGGGCCAAAGGCCTCAAAGACGAAGGGCGGCAACCAGCCATCGTTGAATTTGAAGCCCTTCTGACGGCCGAAGCGGAACCCACCGAGTGGGGGTTTAAGGCCCTCAAGCAGCTCATTAAATTGTATACCGCCACGGGTGATGTCGACCAGGCCCTCGCTTGCTACGAACGTCTATTCAACTACACCGCGTCGGCCGTGACCCGCAACTACAGCGAAAAGAGTATCAACGGGATCCTCGATCGGGTGTCAGCAGTCTCCCACACCGGCGGCGACGAAGCCAGCCTCATGGAACGGTTTTACGCTACTACGCTTCGCGCCCTGGAATCCACCCATAACGAGCGGCTTTGGATCCGCACTAACCTCAAGTTGGCCCGGCTGTGGTTGGCCCTGCAGACCTACAGCAAGCTAGCCGGGGTCCTACAGGAGTTGCGCACAGTCTGCGAAGGCGGCACCGACCCGACCCAACCCACAGCGGGTGGCCGTGGTAGTAACCTCAAGGGCGACGACGACCAACTGCGGGGTACCTTTCTCCAGGAGACCTACGCCCTCGAGATCCAGCTGTACACTGCAACCCAACAGTCGGCCAAGCTCAAGGACGCGTACCGCCGTTGCGTACAAGTCCGATCGGCCATTCCGCACCCCCGAATCATGGGCACGATCTACGAATGCGGTGGCAAGATGTACATGGACGAGAGGAACTGGGCCCGGGCCCAGACGGACTTTTTCGAGTCGTTCAAGAACTACGACGAAGCTGGGAGCCCTCAGCGCATCCAGGTGCTCAAATACCTTGTACTGGCCAGTATGCTGTCCGAGTCCCAGATTGACCCCTTCGCGTCGCCTGAGACCAAGCCGTAAGTACAACCATGGAGCCATAGTGATGGTAATGGGATCCGAGGCATTGGTCTGAGGTCGCTAGAGGCAGACCTGGACACATCCTATCTGGGTACCCCTATTAATTAGGGCCATGATCTCATGCCACTTATTACCTATCAATGCAGCTACAAAAACGACCCTGAGGTGGTGGCGATGACCAACTTGGTGGCGGCGTACCAGAAGCACGAGATTAACGAATTCGAGCGCCACTTTCGAGGTAGGATAAACCCGGTTCAGAGTTGTTTCCCGGGCCACCCCTATGCCTACCAGCCCACAAGGCTATGTCTGAACTTGGACGACAGAAACGCGCAGTTTCCACGTTGATCTCACCTTGGCCTACCCTTTTTCCTCTCGAAAATTGCCCTGCGAACCAGCTCACGAGAAGAGTATTATGGCCGACCCATTCGTCCGCAAGCATATGGATGGCGTGGTACGCAGCATCCGATCCCAAGTCCTGGTGAACACCGTCAAGCCGTACACCTGCGTCGACATGGCATTCCTGGCCGAGGTAAGGCACTCCCATTGCTATTACATGGGTCAGTTTACGGCCGGCTTGGGCAGCTTCGACCTGCCCGTTGCCTCACCGCCTCCCTCGCAAGCGCGATCCTTGCCAATTCGGCTCAATTACGCTCACCACTTTGACCTGCCCTCCTTGCTTCTCTTCTCCCTCCCCTACTTACACATTTCCCCCATGCAGTCATTGAACACAACCGAGGCGGTCGTACAGAACCTGCTCGTGGTCCTCATCTGCGACGGAAAGCTCGACGGCTATATCAATCAAGTCAACGGAACGTTCGAAACTACTCAGCGGTAGGTAGTGCACCCTCCCCCCTTTCAGATCTGGCGGATGACCACCTTGTTCAATAAGCTTACCACCATGTGGCCATGTCTATAGAAAACTTGGCAACTAATCTGCACCTAAGTTTATTTGAATACTATACCGACCCAACCCCCCTCCGGCCATCCGTAGCCCGTCAACCGCCGTACTGGACAACGCCATGGCCACCTGGGCTGGTCAGCTATCGAAGGCCTACCAAGCTATTTCCGGGTAGCTCTGCACTTTGCTTCCTCGGTCTCGCTGATTAGACCCACTTCCCTGTCGTGCTTAAAATATGTATTAAACTGGGACTGGTACTGGCATTTCCTCAGCCGCTCTCGCTTCAACTTAGTGCGCCCACCTGGAATGTCTACTTAACTACTTTTGGTAGCTACTGGCTCTCTAAGAGGAAGCGGTGATCACTATATCAGATATACTTGATAACCATATGGTTCGTCGCAGTATCTAGAGGGGATAGATTGCATCTGCCATGCCCTAAACCACTGATCCGATTAGCCGTTGCATTACCGTCTATTTCTCTACTTATATTATATTATTCCATGTACCTGTTACCCTTTTCTAGTGACGCCAACCCCCCTGATCCGTTAGCCGTCGCTTTCTCCTTGACAGGCGTCTCTGCCTCCATCCTCTTAGGGCCTACCTTCCATCAGTCTTCTTCCTTTATAGACTCGGCAACCTCGCAGCTACCTTAGTATTCCGCCTGGGCGCCAGCCCCGCCTCTCGCTGTCGTCCCTGGGGTTCCCTCCTAGCCCAAGCCATAGCTGTGACGAAGGATGCAGGACATCCTTCCAGTGTAGAAGTCCCTCCGGGGTCGCTACGCAATAAATGGTAGCTTGAATCACCAACAACCAGTTTTCGACATGACCCTTCAGTTCATTTGTAGGTTCTTTTCGTTGATAAGTCTTTAGTATGCTTGGCTACTAGGCGTAGTTTTCCTCTGGGGAAGTTTCCCCCAACGAGAGTCATCATTCAAATCATCGATCCCCGTCTAAGTCTGAGCTTAACGGTCAGTTCTCCTTTTAGTTTACGCCTACCACACTATCTTTGCCGCAAGGGCGCATCCCCGTTGTCACGTACCGCACTTGTCGCTGGTCGGGTTTCTCCAGGGACCACCCCTCCCAGTTTGTTTGTTTTTTGTATATCCTCCTCTCCTTGCCCTTCATCAGGGCCCAGCACCACAACTCTCCCCCGAGCGCTATACTTTTTACACCATTTCCGATGGGGTGTGTTGGGCACTAGTGATGCGTACTCAACGAAGGAGGGCCAAACGAGAGAAGGAAAGTAGATGAGAGGAAAGCGGATGGATCGGGGCACGGGACTCCAAGACAAATTAAAATTATAAAAGAGCAAACGGGAGGAGAGAGATGGATCGGGGTCGTCCCCAGCCCTTCTTCAAGCCCTCCTCTTGGAGGGGGGGTACTCGACATCAACGCAGTGGGTCTGGTGGCCTGCAGAACGCAGTTGTTATGGTAAGGGGTGGTGGTATCATGGAGGTCAGTCCTAAAGGCAGCTTCCCAAACCTCCCCGCCACACCAAAAGTAATAATCCGCTAGCCTCCACTTACTTTCCCCACTATCATCGATAAGCAAGGCACTAGCTATCCCGCATTGCAGTACCAGTAAAGCTGATTACATTAAAGTTTATTTGTGTTACCAAAGTCACAGCCAAGTCAGTACTAAAAGCTTAAGTTTTCAAAGTACAGGTCAGACAGGTAACTTTTAGCACTGGTAGAAAGGACCGTCGATCTTCCAGGTACGACGGTCGGAGGTGGTCAGGCCCCAGTTGGGCTCGACGCCGATGGTGTGCTCGTCAGCCTTCCAGGGCTCATCGAAGGCCGCGAACCAGTAGTACTGGAGGTCACGCTTCTTGGCCTCGCACACAAACTGGCCGAGGTAAGTCTTGAAGTTTTCCAGGGACGGAACGCCCGGGCCGTAGTTGCCGCCGGCGGTAGGCCAGCCGGTTTCACCGACAACGACGGTCTTGTCGCCCGCCAGGCCCTTGACGTGATCGAGGTGGGTGAAAAACACGCCGGAGGCTTCGTCAATGGTCTTGTTCTCCCAGAAGGGGAAGGCGTTCATGGTGACAAAGTCAACAGCATTGACCAGACCGGCATCAATGACGTTGTAGGTCTCGGCAGAGGTGACGGGCGCGGAGATGCCGACCTGGCGGAGGGCGTCCCGGGAGCGGTTAACGTAGCTGACCAGAGTGGCCTCGTCCACATCCTTACGGTAGATGGCCTCGCTGCCCACGACGACACCCGACACGGTCCCGTTGAACAAGGCGGTATGGGTCTGAGCCAAGCGGGTCAGCTCGGCAATCTCAGCATTGACCGCGTTAACATCCTTTCCCACCCACATTCCGAGGAGAATCTTGTAGTCAGTGTCCTTGACGGCGTTCAGGAGGAGTTCACCCTGCTGGCAGTCCGTCAGACTATAGATGCGGAAATTCTTGCTCACGGTTCCGGCGAGGAAGTCCAGGTCACTCTTTACATCCTCCAGGGTGGGGCACGACCCGTCGGCGCGGCGGGCGTTGTAGTTGAGGCCAGCCAGGGCACGACCGGTGGTGTCATCGGAGGAGGCGTTCGAGCTGGAGGGCGCAGGGGCGACACCCACGGACGCGGTACCGGTGGGGACGGGGACCGACACGGAGTCGGCGATGCTGGCCTGCTTAGCGCGGCACTTCTTGTGAGGCGAGGCGCCGGCGATAACAGCACTGCCAAGCAGGGCGGCGCCCAATAGAGTAATAGCCTGAGTGACCTTCATAGCGGTGGGTAAGTGGTATGGCAAATAATGAATAGTGGTCGGATCGTAGGGCACGGGTTGTCAAAACCAGAAGTGCAGTCAAGTGATGTGAGGGGGGCGGATGAGACGCTCTAATGTGGTACAGGTAGAAGTGTGGCGATGGTAGCCGTACGAAAAAAGAAGAGGTAGTAACAAAGGCAAGTGGGCGAGGAAATTCCCTGCTATAAGAGAGTGAGCAGCGGGGTGGATGCGGGTCCTTTTTATATGCTCGCCCTGATGCACCCGATGGCGCGTTTCAGTCTGCTAGACTATGCCCCAATGTTAGGACAGCAGTCCGCGCGTCGCCTCCGGTTAACCTCCTGCCATCCAATGCAATTCTCCCCGTAACAATGTTGACAACCTGTCCCATCAGCCCTTATCGGCAGGCCCCGTGGCGGAACCCCCCTTCCCACCTATCGCTGGGGCCTAACTGCAGCTTCCTTGAAACCGGGCCCGTCTATTATTGGTCTGGGGCGGGAAGCTATTGGTGAATGGATCGTCGGCGGTACGAATTCTCCCCTTTCTCTCTCCATTGCCCCGTATAGTCATGCCAAGCGTCCATGGGTCCTCGGCAGCCTAGAAGAGGAGGTCAAGGGAGGAGGCAGGAGGGAGATAGGGGGTAGTGGCCCAGGGGACGTGAGAGGAGGTAGGGTGATGGCTAGCTGTGGGCACTTAACTGGGCAATTCCGTGTAAGCCGACTGAATGGGTCGACTGATTAGGACGGATGCGTATTCGCCCAGAACTATTTAGGTAGGCATAACCATTCGAGCCTCCGGCTGCTCACTGTACCGCTTTAGGCCAAGGGGTGTGAAAGGGGGTGCCGCCTAATGGCCAGGTTACATAGGTGATGACGCACCCGGTGGGCTCTCGCCCCTTGGCCAATATAATGGCCTTGACGGCACCAGTGGGCCAGTCTGCAACGACCGACCCGCAATGAAGACACTAGGCCAGTCGCTGGTGCTGTAATCCAATTGAGGCCCACCCCGAGATAATGCGGTGGCTAGATAGGGTTTGTGGGGCCAAAGTGCAGCACTTGCATCGCGGCTCCGGGGATGAGGGGATGGGAGCCAGCATCGTTTCCTGATGATCCGTGCTTTTCTGTTCACTAATGAAAGAATGATGCCCACCTATCGCGTACACTATTCTAATTCAGCAGCTGTAAGTCGGTAGATCGACGAGGTACATCGGCGGGTATCGCTTCAAGTATGCCCCTTGCCACTAGTGGTAGCGGGCTTGGTGAGATAGGCACATACATGTTGTGGTAGTTTCTTTGTTTCTCACCTATCCTTCGCCCTGTACCATTGATTCACCACGAGTATAAGGGGTAACAAGCCCCATGGTATGCCGGGTTATTCGGGTATCAGACCGAGTGGCGCACAACTGCTGGCCGATGTGTAGCCATACTGACCGAAGTAGCCATACTGCTCAACCGTTATTGGTTGATATCCATGGAGCTCATTGGTATGCTGCTGGAGCTTAGCCCCTACGATCGACCCTACTGATGAGCAGCCCGCTAGTGTCCTTGACAGCCTCTACTTAGAGCAATATTTTCCAGCGTGTCAGCCTTTAACCGCCCAACCCAAGTAACTTGGCCAGTACTCTGCCTACGAAAGGCCACCCTCGGCTCCTAGGAAGTAAGCGATGTATGTGGTGACATAAAACGGGCAGGGTGGGGGCGGGGGGTTTGTGGGCGGTGCAGTCACTGTAACTGTACATCCTCACGACTGCTAATCGTGTACATCTATAGACTGTTTGGAACAACCTTTTTTCATGATACACTCCCCCCACAGATCCAGGTGGAAGAACTACCTGCGGCAAAGTTTTTATATCCGGAGTAACGCCAATTTCTCCTGGCACACCCCCAGCCCCCGGAATACTCTGCAGCCACCCTCTCCTGTTGCCAACACTAGGGCTGCCCGTAGCTCTACTAGGGTAAGCTAAGACGTCTACGGCCCTCCAGCACCCGGCACCTAGCAGTCCTGGTGGGAGAATTTGTTCCACTAGTATCGGCTGAAAAGCACTATGCCCAACCCCCCCTTTCAAAGCTCGAATGCCCATTGGTAAGTGACACTGGTCGCCCTCCCTGGGCACTTGGCCGGATGAATTTAGCATGTCCAAGGGAACCGCTGCCAACTCCTCAGCTGCCCCGGCTAAATTGGCCAACCTTTTGACGGATCCACCTCACGCTCTAGTAGCTTCCCATTGTCATGGCTGCGCCTGCCTAAAGTCAGATCACGTGGACAGGATTGGCCCTCGACGGCAGGGGAGAGGGAAGTTGTCAAATGGCTGCGACTTTTAGAGGTTCATTGCCTCAGGTATTTTCAGTCGTAACTGTTCGTTTTCGGTTTCTCCCGGCCTCTTTACCCCATTGTGCGTTGCCCTGTTCATGTGGCCTATTACTATCCATCTCGAATTATTGTACTCACCTGACAGCATCCGCTCAACACTCTACCATGGGACGCAGTGCCAAGTCAGGCCGGAGCCTCAATCCGGCCGACGAACTGCGGCGGAAACAACACAAAAAGGAACTCAAGAAAAACAAGATTGACCGCCAAAAGGTGCGCGAGACTGGGCTGCTATACAAGGACACCCGCAAGCTGGAGGCCGAAATTGACGAGTATCAAGCGCTGGCCGCCCGTGGTCGACTGGCCAAGGACCAGAAGGAGAAGCTTATCGCCCTAGCCGCGCAGCTCGATAGTATCCGTGAAGCTCGTAAGGCCCACGGCCTCGATGAACAAGGGCGGGCGCCAAATCCGTACGCTGACGGTAAAGCGGTGCTAGGACTTGCGAATATCCTCGGCGAACGCACCAGTAAGGCTACGACCGATCCATACGCCGCGCCTACATCCAGTGCGGATCTGAGTGGTGAAGGTAGTGGCAGCGATAGCGGGTCAGACAGCGACGAGTCGGACGTATCTGACGGGTTCCAGATTGAGAATTTGGCCGATGACCCGGCCATGGTGGAAGCCGGTACGTTACAGCCGGAACGGTCGAATAGCCCACCGTCACAGCCAGAACTCACAACCAGCTCGCCACCATCATCTCGCGGCCCCCACTCGCAATACCAGCCGCGGCCACAGGCCAGCCATCACCATCCTTACCCTCAACCACCCACCTATTACCCAGGGCCCATGCCACCCCCACCGCCACCACCGTTTGGCATGCCGCTTGGCCCACCGCCCTTTCCACGCCCGCCTTTTTTACCGCCCTTTATGGGTCGTCCGCCCTTCCCAGGCCCCTTCCCTCCGAACATGCCACCACCACCGCTACCGCTCCATCCGACCGGAAGGCCGTTACCTTTTGCACCCCACGTGCCCCATCCCCGTCCACTCCGTCCACCCCGTCCGAACGCGTCGGAATTCCGACCCCCAACGCCTCCAAAGACACCCCGACAGCCCGATCAGGAAGCTGGTCCACAACCCACGGCACTGCGGCCGCCGGCCAGCGCCACTGTTCTCTCTGCTGCCCCCGTTGTACGCGACTTCCAAAAGGAGCTAAATGCCTTTATCCCACCAGCCTTACGTCGCCTCCAGCGGGCTGAGCGTAAGAAGCAGCAGAGTCAAGTCAGCCACCCGGTGGTTAGTAGCGCGTTGCCGTCACCATCAGCGACCGAGAAGGTGGGGACCGAGACCGCTCTTACCACGCTGTCTGCGGCGCCTGCGGTCGCACTTTCCGCACCCACTTTGACGGCCCTATCTCCCGCCTACCACCCAGCGACTACCGCCACGGCAACAGCCCAGACCAACTCTCATGCGCTGACCGGGCCCGTCGGTAAGCCTACTCCTGCGGCATCATTCGGAACGTTCAAACCTGATCAGTTGCTGGCTAACCTCTCGCAGCCCAGTTGGCTCGCCCAGATAAAGCGTGGGAACCCCACTGCGCCTAGAGTGCTCGCTACCAAACCCACAGCGTCGCCCGTCCCTGCGACGGCCATCGTTCCGGTGGAACCCACTACCAAGGCCGCCGCACCGTCATCATCTTCAAGTGCGGCGCTGGAGTACGAGAAATTCATGGCGGACATCCAAGACCTCATTTGAAAATCAAGGCACTTGTTGCGAGCCAAGCCTGTGTAACTATCTGCCATAAGATATTAGGTGGGGTTGTACTGCCACTGCCTGCCGGGAGCCAACTCGCACACCTCCATCCCTACGGACAATCCACAGCCCTGGCTGATTTGACTGTATGGGCCTCACGCTAGGTCAAGTGGCGCCAGTTACCCAATAACTGATACGTGGCAGCGACTGGGCTGTCTTAGTAAATGTCACCTTCATCGCTCTCAAGCCAAGAGAGGAGCGATATGGACCGGAGTGCTGCCCTCGTTGGTTTTCGTGACACAATGCTGTACCGGGTTATCTTTTTTGGTGGCGTAGCGAGCTCACTGGCTGTCACCATCCCTGTCCTCCAGTCGTTCTCTCCCAGATATACGTCTGGTACACCCTCCGACTTGGAAAAGGGGAAGACATTTACCCCTCCCTTCACCTCGTCCACTTTAGGCGGGTTAGCTGTAGCGCTGTACTCGTGTAACGTCTCCCATCTCTTATGTTCCATCTTTTTTTGAACCTACCAGGTGGGGGAGTTTCTCGGTCCGAGTGTATATAAAACTATCCGGCCCGAACTTTACTCGCTCGTGGTTCAAATTGCTTAACTCTCAGCTCGCTTTATTCCCCGTTAGATTGTCATGTTTATTTTACTCTAGCTATCGTTGATCAAACTCGCCTTTCGAACATGCCAACTCCTCGCTACGTATCGTGCCTGCTTCTAGGCTTGGTCCTACTCAACCTCACTCAAGGCACCCTGTCAGGTGAGGGAAGTCATCATTGGGGATCGCAAGGATCTGTGGCCGACGCGTCGACCCCTCTCTGGGATCCGAACATTGCACCCGGTACGCAGTTGGCCTCGACCGAGTACGGGGACCCTTTCTCCCCCCGCTCCACTCCGTTCTTTGGGGCTTCTAGCACCTACCCATCCCTTCAAAATCAATATCCAGGCGACGCCTCGGAGCCTAACTCGAATACGTCGTTTGTATGGCCAGATTCAACGTCGCCAATCGACTTCAATGCTCTGCTGGATCTGTGCTCGGTTGGCTCACCGGGACCAGTGGGCGAGGAGCAGTACCACCAACTGGGTTTGGGGCGGGTGGGATACGACGGAGGGCCCTCTATGCCGTTATTGTCGCCTGTCTCCTCGCAGCTGACATGCCAGGATTATGTGCAGACCGCCTCCGACGCTTCACCCAGGTCCAATGGTCACTGGCTTCAACCTCTGCAAACCATTCCCGAAGCGAACGCCCCAACCACGTCTTATTCCACCCCTGTGGAACGCAAGGTGACATTGGCCGAGCTCGCTAAACCGCGTGACTATATCAACCTCCCACCGCATCGTTCCAAGGGCAAGTCCTCAGTCCACCACCGGTTGACCCCCATGCGCCCGTACCCAGCTCCCGTGTCTTCCGGATCGAAGATGAAATCAGCCTCTTTAAGGCCAACTCGGCCCCGCACTCGACCCGAGGCCGTCCCGGCTTTCCGTACGGCACCCGTACCAGCCACCCATTTCAACAAACCTCATCGTTTTACCCAGCGCTTTAGTCATGACGACCCAGTCGCCGTGGCGGCCGGCTACCAAACTTACCAGCATAACCTTCACAAACTAACCCAAGTCTGCCACCAGATGACCCCCCAATCTGCCAGTAGCGCCGGTACGACATTTAACGCTGACGTACCGTGGTCCCAGCTAGTGGCTTGGTTCCAAAGCCTCACCCCACGGGTCGCGTATCAGGCACGCACGCCGATTGGTAAGGGATCGCTCAACGTTTGGCTCGGCTATACCTTGCCGCTTATCTATGCGGTCAATATGTACCTGGAGGCCCGTATCCCTTTTGCCTTGATCGAAGATACCGGGGATGGTACCTTGCAACTGCATCTGCCATTTACGAGGGTTGGCCATAAGGGACATAATAATTTTTCCCCTGATTGTGCTACTATGATTCAGATCATTGACAAGCTGGCCATACGGATAATGATCACACCTTATGACTACACGTCGACCATTCCGCTTTGAGCCAAACCATCTAAACTACATGCGTGATTACAAACGGACCTATGACGTAGGGGGAAAAATACCAAGAGGAAATTAAAGGCTACTGGCCAACGAAATAAGAACTAGCGAACTGAAAGACTCGCTAGAGCGGAACGTGTTAAGAGGGGAAGGTTGGTTGACAGTACGACAGGTGTCGTTTATTGCGTAGTGGCTTCAGGCGGTCTTTTGTACCGGAAGGATGGCGGGATGAGGCGGAGCTAGTGTCAAGGCGAAATACAAAGACGGCCGTGAGGCTGCCCTATTAGTGGAGGGGGGATACTGAAGGAAACTAGGCCCTAAAAGGACAAAAGTAGAGCCATCTGTCGAAAAAATGACAACTTCCAACAGATTAGGAAGGTTTGGCGTTGCCGTAAATGGATATGTAGGTCGAATAGGGAAGCTAGGCAGCGAAAGGGGTGGGTATGCCACAACTGATTGGAACAGTAGTTTCAGGCATGACGAAGTTCACTCCCCATTTACGAGGTGAGCAGGACCGCTACGAATAAATATATATTCCCAATTCACAAACGCAACTCTATCTGACTGCAGTTGACTCCAGGATTATAACTACCACGCGTCTTGATACGCATATTTTTATGGTTGTGGTTATACAAATTCTTAACTACACCTGTCCGGTCACTAACGAGAATATTGCAGACCCCTTAGCCTGTTTTTCGCTTTTTACCAGGCCCACTTCCGAGGTACTGGCTCAAGAAATCACCACGGACGTGACTTTTCCCACTGCCGGTCGTGACGCCAGCGCGAAGAGTACTTTTGGCATTAGGCCTCCCGGTGGAGGCGGTAGTCGTCGGTTCGGTCACCTGGAACGATCGTGACCGACTATCCTCCTCATCACTACTACTATCACTGGCGGCGTTCTTCTCGTTATGATGGCCAGCCCTAAAAGTTGGATCCCGAAAAGATGGCTTCGACCCTGCGGTGGGGTCCCGCCGTCCAATTAGCTTCCGCCGAAAGTTGGCGGTGGCCGCGTTTTCGGGGGCTTTCTTCATCGCCGGGCCCGACGCGTGTATCAAGGGCGTTGCTACGGTTTGGGCCCCCGCCCCCATGAATTCCGCGGCTGTCGGCCTGGGTGGTGGTACTGCGCCTAAACCCAGTCGGTTCGGTCGACCCTGGAACACATCACGGGCCTTTGGTTGCCCAGCATTTCGTAGGTCATCGAGACCAACCTCACGTTTGAGGAACTCGGCCCGGGTCGCCGTGGCCTGGTGGCTCTTGTCTGGTGTCGTCCCCTCGTCTTCCTGGTCGTCGCTACTGTTGTCAAGCCACGAGGCCACCATCGAACGAGTCTCGTAAATGGACACGTCCAGACTGGCCTGTAGATCGCGGAGCCGCTCAGTCTGCTCCTTCTTAGCCTTCATGGTGGGGATGATGTATGTAGGAAGCGGGGGCCGAAAGGCGTGCTAAGCGTAGGGAAGGCTCGGATTAAGTCAATTCGGACCGTAGAAGGGAATCGGGTGTTTGATCAATCTGCAGTGGTCGTTGTGGCAAATGTTCAGCTGGGTGACGGACAGAAAAAAAAAAGTAAGAGGGGTAGGCATTCGGCTGTGACGGTCTTGCTTCCTGCCGATTTTTAGGATATCCAGACCTACTGGTCTAAAGGTTTTGAGTTACAATTCGACTACTGGATAAACGCGAGATAGTGGACGAAGAACACCAGTACCATGGGTACAACTACACGTATGGTGGCAGAAAAAAAAATAACCAAGCGTTCCATGCTTCATTTGGCCACATTTTCTCCTGAACGTTGGACGTATACGCCTACTTGTTTTAATAATGCAATAGTATACCTTGGTCTATCCAATGGCGCAATATCTAATAGACCCTGGGCAGCTATTGATGGATATAGAGAAACAGAAGGGCGGTAAAACGTAGCCGAGCTTAGCGTTGGGCTTGGACGTTGGGTGGAGTCAAACCTGCTGGTACAGCTTAGGTTGTGGTCTCTCGAGCGAATGGATGACGGATATATTGTCAAAAAGGCTAAAGACATGACCGAATAGACAGATCAATGGAATAAAGACAAGGTAGAGTGATCGCAGGCAGACCGACTGCACTGTTTGGGCCAAGATGTGGCGAATGAGTGCAACACATACGGGCGACACTGAGAAAAACAACTAGTGGTAGTCCGCAGGAGGATTACTGAGATCCTGGCCTTGACAGCGGGCTCTTGGTATTGTCGCCACTAAATAACGGATGTGTTGGTCGCCACCCAAGGGGTCGGGTCGTTGGTAAACATGATGAAGCATAAACAACGACCCCATGACATTCAGCTGGTCTGTGCAGGGATCCAAACTATGGTAGAGCAGGTACAACTCATGCTGCCCAGACATTTTATGGGCTGTAGGCCACAAGCTTATCATCCCAGGTACATGTTTAGCTAGGAGGAAATTTCAGGTTGGGATATTTGCATTGGACGCATGTAGTGGGGGCACTTATGTTTACGATTGGGGAGCTAGTAAATGAGTAAGCTGGGCCAGTGTCCCTTTATTTAGGGCAGGTAAACCGGTCCGACCTACACTGAATACTAAGGACCCGGTAATAAATAATGGCAGTATGGCTTCGCCACTACGTACCGCTGCTCGCAACATGCTCTGCAGTGGCAGCTGTAAATCGAATGTTCCTGTCGTAGACCTGTGGTCATCATACCAACAGGTCTATTCCTTAACCCAATTGGAGTGCAAGACGGTGATAAGGTGGAGGGGCGGGGGCGGGGCAAAGGTAAGCCGGCATCAGCTGTGTTGGGGGTTACCAAGATGGACCCGTTGGAAAAAGCCATCTGGATGGCAAGGTGTTCTATTTACACAAGTTTCAAATGATTACAATAGACCTACCGTGTGTATATGGGGAGGAAACCAGGTCAACGCCGTCCCATCTCTTATGGTTTAATGGATACAGACCGTGCCTCGGGACGAGTGGGTCACGTCTATGCTTTGAGACCAGACCACCATGTATCTGTGCAACCTCACACCTCAACCGATTCCAATGCATTACTAACCGATAGAAATAGCACGGTGCTGTTCATTGGGCCTTTAGTACCTCCTCCCTCACTCGCTTGATTTTCTCCCCACAGGCTCCCAACCACCTGAAATGGGTTGGGGACTGTGTCGACCCCCAAACACCGCATCGGCCTGACCCGGATCGTGGGGGGGGGATGGGAAGGAAGAGGGGAAACAGGTGAGGTCATGCCTTCCCCGCATTTTTGACACTTGGTATAATGAAACGTCCATATTTGTTTTTCCGTGAGAAGATACATTGAATGGTAATTAGCTTAGGGTTTCATTTCGGCCGAGAGGCGTGCCATACAATTCTTCTTTTCCTCCCACATTTTTTCCCTGCCGACACAGATATGTTGTCTTTCCCTTTTTGGGCCCTCACTGGGGCCTCCGCGATCTACATCTCCTCTGCACAGAAACCTTCATAAGGCAGCTCAAGGATACATTTGGTAACCGAGCCTGGGCCTTCGAAGTCGGAATCGGAACATACTGGACTATCAGCAGGGATGCTAGTGTATAAACGGAGACCAAAAAAATATGCGGCTATTACTTGTTTGGCCAGTTGCCTAGGTAGATCGCACGAGAATTGCACCTAAAAACCCTAGAATATAACCTTATTTGGATCCAACAGGGCACATAGCGTCCCTTCTGCTGGTAAAACCGCGCAGATGACAGTTTCCACCTTACTTTGCTCAAGCCGTCAGACTGGAAATTAGGACCTACGGGTGGCCTAGGTACAAATGCATACCCACCCCCCCTTCAAGCCTACACCTGTTAGTTCCGCACGAGTATCGGTAATGGTGACCTAAGCGCCACTTTGGAAAGACCCTCTTGTATCGAGGATACCCACTTACCTATAGGTCCTAATCTGGAACAGGGGTCGCCTCTATTTGGGTTGACATCCAGATAAAATATTTACCTGTACCTCAAAATAGGGTCGGGGCGGACAGTGTGATTAGTTATCCTTGAAGGTTTAAGGCGGACGCCTCGGGAGAGGAAATAGTGGAGGGTGGAGAACGGGGCACAACCCATCTGGTCTGCAATTTTCAGGGATGTGAGGAATAAGGAGGGTGCGAGAGGAGTCCGAAGTTCTCGTCCCATATAATTCACGTACAGGAGACACTCACTAGTGGTGTAAAACGAGGGCAAAGGCCTTAACCTTAGGGTGCCATAGATGAACCCTAAATGGTTGAAACAGAGCAAAGTTTAGGAACCGCCCATTGACCGTGTCGTACCATTCCTTGCAGCACGTTTTTCATGGGGTTGCTTGTCTCTGTTAAACGCACGCACACGCACACACATACACGCCCTCATAACCATACACTTTGCCTTCACCTTTCCCCAATCTACCCGGTGCGATATGCACGTCCTTAATATATATATATTCTTTCATGGATTTCCTGACCGCAACGTCATTGCCAAGTGGCCAGTCTGCTCTGATACAGGCATTCGTTTCCCTAAGGATATTTTTTTACCTGGCTGTCCATCAGACGGTCTTGGTGAACTTGGTAGAGACGGGGGCAGGGTCCAGGACCATGCCGATAGAAAAATTACTGACGAGCCGATGAGCCAGAATAATCCAGAGGCCGTCCCCCCCTTCTTTTTGGCTTGTCTGTGGTGATTTAGATCGTCCTGTATAGAGTCCAAAGGCTGTTGTACATTTCTCCAACTGTAGGCTCACCCACACATTCCCTAATGATCAATACCGCCAGTGGATATACATCCCTATCTGCAGTTGAGTCCCTGGAGGAACCTACTTAGGTTATGTACAACCTGTAGGACCCCGCGGTTACTAGAAGTATAACATGAACTACTTCTGTGTTTACTCATTTACGGGCACTAGTCACCCACACAGGGGTTTTCCAAAGCTAGATCCAAAGCTACTTCAGGCTCGCCATTTAGCCTAGACTGAGGGTTATACTTTTGAATCAATATTGATTCGCATCTTGTTTCGCATAATTTAACCATACCGTCATTACTATAAACAAGAACTAGGTATTATCCCTCTTCATATTTATTTCTTTTGCCCACCCTCAATCCCCATCACTTTTTCAATTCGAGTCAGGTCAGTAGTCTATACCGGACCACACGGACTAACGGTGCACTCAAGCCTGTCGACTTCGATATCCCTCCCATGTACTATCTTTGTCATCCACGGCGCTGTCGACCAATTACGGGGGAAGTAGTTGGAGTGAGCACCATACTTCTTCTCAATGAATGAATGAGGAAAGCAATGCACAAAAAAACCACGGACCCTATTGTTACGGTAATGATGAGCGTATCTACGATCATTTGAACATCTTACGTCCTACAGCCCTGCAGTTTGTCGATACCCTATGATCCCCCGGCTGCCGGCGACTGAATCCACGATATAATAGTGAACACAAGGCCCCCCCGGTTGGCCTGTAGCTGATCAATAGGCACGCGAAATATGGCGCAGGTTGGTTGAAAGGAGTGTGACTTGGAGCGACAGGGCATGACGATCCTGCTCTGCTCTTGTAGTCTAGAACGTAACAAAAGGAAAGGTGGAAAAGAGAGAGAGAGAGAGGAGGTGAAGGGTAAAAGTGCCTCATCGCAATGCCGGGAGGTCACTCTCCATCAAGTTGACAGCAGGTTCTCCCCAGCGACCGACAGCGAGATCCACGTCGGACCCTCCTTCCACATCCCCCCTTTCGTTCTCTGCCACCACGTTTCCTATCCCCCCCCCGTTTAGAGACACTTACCTCAACCCTACAATGCAACGTGTTGTCAACCGCCCACCCGCTCCCTCCGTTCTCGGCCACGCCCTCCATTGTCCTCCTGCACACCATCCCCGTCTCATCCTAACCTCTTCACGCAGGCTATTTTACGCGTCCACGATCTTGGTTGCTAAGGGTACATGCATCAGCGCCAATCTCCCGGCCAAGGTCCTCCCCCTCCCTCTTCCCCTATGCCGCACGCCAACCTTCCTGCCACTCCTTCCCTTCCCCCATTATCTATTGGCTCTACCAATTGGTGACCCTGGTAGCTTGGGTACAATATTACGATTCACGTAACTTCCTAAGCTTATTATGGGCCGATCAGACCTGGAGTACAGCAAGCAGAATAAACGATAATTGGATAAGTTAGATCGTAAATTTTAACCATGTTAGGGTAGAGTTGCTGGGCTCACCCTGACCCGTGGGTAGGTGTGGAGAAGGGGGGGGTCTATAGTCTTGTTTCATCCATTATCCCATAGCTGCCCAAAAGTATCAAGTATCTTCAAATGCAGGTTGGACTAGATGGAAATTGGGGCACAGGTCTTTCTACGCCCACCAGGGCGCTACTCCTGGGTAACATTAGGTCAAGTCATACTTACCGTCGAGTACTAGATGTAAAAGTAAGAGAGGGGTAGTACCATGATAGGGTGATAATGGGAGGGCTTATGATCAATGACTTACTTCGGGCTCCCCACTCCTCCCTTCTCCGACCATACGCATGACAGCCCCATACGGAATAATATTTACGGAGTCGCCAAACTGCAGTGCGCGTTGCCATTCACCGATCCGTCAAAAAGTCTGCCAATCCGGAACCAACACGAACCGCCTATCAGATAGGATAGCAAAATGGATACTTATAGATCGGAGCGATGGGAGGGAGGGGGAGGCCCGCCCGTACATAAGTTAGCCGAACTACGATGCAGAGAAACAACAGAAAAGTAAAACGGAAAAATGTTTGATTGATAGTGGATCCTCCTCGGTAGAACTATATTGCAATCCTCAACTCCCTCCCCATCCACTAGCCAGTTGACTTTGATCACTATTCAGCATGGGGAATGGCCCGTTCCCTCATTCCTTGTCTGCATACCATTCCGAAAACCTAAATGATTACCCCCCCCCCTTAAGCGTGAAATGGTAAAAAAAAGCCGAGAGACAATGTAAAATATAAAACCTTGACCCGATGGGAGCATGTCGAGGCTATAGGTGGTGAGAGGGGGGGCCAATATTGTGCAGCTGTGGATGATCGGTCGCCTATAAATTTTGAAAACGTACCGCAATTGTAGACGTACACAGATGTTTTAGCATGTCAATGCCGACAGTGTTGATCCGTCAGCAGCCTCCTCCCTCTCTTTCTTTCTCTCTCTCTTCTATTCTTTGCCCGGCTGCCGTTCTGAGGATACCCGCACGTAGTCCGGCATCCTGTGGTGGAGTAGGCCGGGAGGACGGAGGAATGATTGAGACGGAGAGATACACAATGATTCGGCTCCGTTCTCTTGGGCCGATCACACCCCTGACGAGGGCAATCTCGTGACGTAGATTATCCTGCTGTATTTCAAACACGAGGAAACCTACTGTAGTAGATGTTATGGTGAAGCAGGGCATGAATGGAACGCAAGGGTAGAGTAGGAGCAGGTCCAAAAAAAAATCCTCGGAATGGCGATTAATGGTGTGTATAGAATCATCTCTTAAGTGAACTTTGGGGTTATATTAGACATTCGGGCCCGCCACCGTGAGGACAAGACGGCTAATCTATTGACCGGACGAGAAAGAGGGGGACACTAGTGGCACCCGGCCGCATCACCCTCACCCAGCCCTCGATTATTTCGTTCGGCAACCAACCCATCTTCGCTTGTCAAACTCGCCAGATCTAGCACCGCGCACCTCGGACCCCGGTACAGGTAAGTCGCTTAAATAGCCGGGTTGTTCGGGATGGATTAGTAAAGTGGATGGGTGGGGATAGGATGCAGCTGATACTTCACCCAAGCCCTACATGGTCTATTATTCATGCACTTCCCTCCGCCCCATTAGAATAGAAGGTACAATCCCAGCATTAAAGTACGCAAACTACACTCCATATCGGGTCTATGGACGGACGTATACCTACCTTTCAACACTAGCAGCTCTAGAAAAGCTCCAAGCGTCAATACAGTGACAATTAATCTCGTTTCCAAACGCACAGCGCGGATCAGGAGGATAGACCATACTTCACCTGCTCCTCCGGGATGCAACGGCCGAGACTATCTATGAAGGAGCGATCAGCTCTAGCTTGGCGAATAGAATAGAAAGGGCATTCATAACCAACCAACCATCACAGTCGACTCGATTCTCTTGCAGAAGATAAGCCCGACGCCCAAAGAGGATGACATGAAGCTTACGTCAGAAGGTGGACCGGGTGACTAGGGAAACGGGCGGCAATGCCCCTAGTGATCCAGCAGCACCAATGTGATTGGGCTAAACAACGAAAGGAAGGGGGGGGGGTGATTACGCCTACAAATGAAGAGGGATTGAAGTAGAAGGTGGAGGTGGGATGATACGAGTAGTGTGTAGACGTAGAAAGGGGCCTATACTACCGGTGACCATTTTCCCCGCATAACAACCCTCCCACCCTCATACTATTCTCCGACAACAGGTTACAAAAATAGGTTCGTGTCACGGATAGCAGGTCTTCTAAATAAACCGTGCTGGAAGCTGATTATAGCCCACTTCCAAACCAGGTCCTATTTCATTGCTTTGGTTCAAATCTCCAATTGTGCCGGTGGGGGAAATGTGCTATAATAATGTTGTGACTGTAAAGAAACTGAATGGGTAAATCTAGTAAATTATCCCACGACATGGTCATAGGTGCATGTTCCGATTCTTGTACAGTAGTACTGCGGTGACTGGCTCATCCTCCCTCAAGTGTACTAATGGCACCGCATGACATTGGCCATGTAAAATACCTCTACGTTGTGAGGCTATGGGTTTCGTGTAACCCATGGGGCTTAATACCTTCTCCGGGACTCTATTACCGACTCCGAACCTTCACCAAAGTCGTATCAGAATTAAATCTTCCCTCCCCTTCTCTCTTATCCCCACAGGTTTGATTAGCCATTCCACCAAGTCTGATAGCACCCCCCTCCCTCCCTACACGAAAAGAAGGGAGGAAAATAGTCGTTATGACGACATGACTCCCCTCCCTCCTTCTACCACCTTCATTCACCATGAACACTGATGACTGCAACAGGTCCGATTATTAGGCCCAAGGATCCATACTTCAGCGACTAGCGTGGTGCTTTCGTGGAGGACATTGAATGGGCCTGGTCAGCGGAAATTGCGTATGTGAGTATATGTGTGTGCTGCTACTGCTGTGGTTCGAGGCGAGTGCGCGCCCGATACATGGTTTGATGCAGGAGTAAAGTGGTGTCCATAGATGACTGGGCATAAAGTTATGCTGTGGTAACCTGATCAAAGTTTATCATTAACCTGGATTCTCTCTCTATCTCTCTCTCTCTCTCATGGCCCATAGCTGAAACGGGTAGAAAGGAGCCGTGCACACGGCGTACAAGAAAACACTACCGAAAAGGCATGACGCAAGGGGTTTGAAAGCCTGGCCACCGTCGCAATGGACGATGGCTAGACGCCTCATAACTTAGCTCCTAATAAGTGCAACAACTAGGACCAGTGCTAATGCTAGGGCTATACCGTGATCCCAACCCTGTGCTTAGGTGCTGTGACACGTCGAGCCCCCCCCCCTCATCCTGATTTACTGCACGCTGGCTCTGGACCTCAAGCACCTCGCCATTCGGCCGAAGGGCCTCGCCACCAGTACCTCCGAGGCGGTGTGTTTGGACACGCGGCTACCGCCACCCGCCCGCCTGCGGCCTGCCTCCCATCCTCATCGTGACTATTACCTGCAAGACAGTCAGTTGGGTGCATTGGGTAATGCAGCATTCGGCAGTTACAAGGCATAATAAGGGGGAAGACGAGGGTACGACTGACGGTGCCCAAAGCGGCAATAAAATGCTCCCACCGGTTGCCCTGTTAGATAGTCACCGAAGTCCGGTGCTCCGCTGCAATCGATTTCGGCGGGCCAGTTCGGCCCCGAAGCTCGGAGACCATACCAGGAAGGTAAAAGCACCCGATGGCCAGAACCCCGCATCTCCTGCTGTGCACCTCTTGTGGGTGTCGATGCAGCGTATCGAAGTTTGGCGATGGAAACTTCCTTGGACAGAGCGTGGGTAGAGACGGGGGGGAGGTCCATGCGCAGCGATGGCGTATTTAAGAAAGGCGAATACGAGAGGATGGCAACGACGGGTTAATCAATAGGTAGCTAATTCTGAGCTTCCAGGAGAAGGGCCTGGACTTGAGTGGCAGCGGTTACTTGTGGAGCCGAATGGATGGATCCCGAACGGGAAAATGTAGGTGGGGATGCATTGGGAGTGCAATGACCCGACACGGACCTGCCGGACAAGCGCCGGGTTGAGCGAGGAGCATCGCCTTGTTGTAAACTGTTGCGGACCCGTGCTCCTCCGGCCTGGCTGTGTCCCCACAACGTCGGTGGGCAGATCACGGAGGGCTAAGCGACCACGCTGGCCATTTTTCACATTCGGAAAGTCGCTGACGAGGCAATGCCATATCGGGCACGGTCAGGATCGACCTACCTCCATTTCCCTGGATTTAATAACCAATTATTATTATTAGTTTTGCGTTTGATTACAGCGATGACGATATTTGCGCCCACCACCCCCCCTCCAGGACTGTTCGCACCCATAGGCCTAGTGCTGGAGCGATCTCCCCGCGCCCCCTTTCCCATTCGTCAGCGACTTTACCACGTTCCAAGAGGTACCATCCCGGCCCCTACCTGATTCTAAATGGGGAAGAGTGGGGCGGGGAGGGGTTCACTCAACCCCCCCCCTCCTCTCCCACGCTGCATATAGGCGGTTTCGCTGGTCCACCGTCGAAATCGGAAGGTTGCCTAGCACGTTTCGATATCCACACCAGCTGGCCGGCTGGTAGCAGTAAGCTTGGCGGGCGATCCCAGTGGCCTGTGGTCTGCCGTCCCCACCGCTCTTGGATGTGGCCCTCTTTCCGCCCCGCCTGCCTAACTGCGAGCTAGCCCCCTAGCGCGCCAGGCTGGGACGTAGCGGGAGCCGTCTCTATGCCGGGGTAGACAGCGGGGCGCGCCCTCCGTCCCCGGTGACAGGCCGTTGGGCCCCACCGTCCGTCAGAAAATGTATCTGTGTGTTGGTGCACATGCGTTCAACCGGTATTCAACACCCATCCGTCCCCCCCTCCTGTTTCTGAGCACGAAATACCACACTGGGGCCACCGCAAACATGGTGATGATGTCCCTCGTACTCTCCCACCGCGGTCTACTTGACTAATTGGTATATATAAATAAAGAAGGGGGGCAGACCGCGGCTGGGCCAATGGAGTCCACTCCTCTCACTCTCTTTCGGCCACTCCAAAGCCACCCGACTTTGGCTGGCCGCCTGGGCAACCTCGACCGCTGCGTCCGCCCATGGCAGACCCATTCCCAACGCTAGTATTCATGGTGGCCAGAGCCGTCGCACAGCCGTTGCCGCTGGCGTCGTGTCACTCCCAGTTTCAGCTTCGAGCCGGCGCGATAGCCGCCATGGGGACAGGGCGAGGATAACGTACCACCGTTCTCGGCACCAACGGCGTATTTCGGATGGCGACGCCGTAGGGACCTGCTATGCACGGCGGAGATTGTCCGGAGGGGCGTGCTGCGAGGATTTTCTGTGGAGTGGGCTGGGCGTCAGGGCCGAGCATTTATGAGGCTGACCATGCGAGTGGAGGTGGAGCGATAGGGAAGTAGCCAGCGGGCCCCGATGCAGCACGTACCCGTTAGAGTCCTTAGCACACATCCGCGTAGAGTAACCTTAATAGGCCAAAGGCGAGCGCAGGAAGCCACCACCCTCCCTGCCTGGTGCTAACCTAGTTCGGGTGCCCACTGGGAATTCAAGGGGATGCCCACCATACCAACGAGCTGCACCCCGGGTGAGAGGGATTGGCGGATGCGGTTACAGCAAAGGCCAAGCCACCGAAGAGGTTCGGAATCGTGCGCAGTGGCTAGAAGCGGCCGATAGGCTGGTCTTTCCCCTCCCCTCCCTCTCTTGGCCGACCAGTCTCGTAGCCGTGGCCGGACGGCAACTCTTTACTGGTTGCGGATGCTATCGACCCACTGCCACATGCTACGCGATGCAATAAACTCAACGGCCCGGCCCTTTCGCCTTTCCAAGCCCCTCGGTGTTTAGCGCCCGCCCGTCAGGTTGCCTTCATCACGAAGTTTCGTGAACCGTGAACATCGGACGAATGGATAATCCCCCCCTGCGAAACCGGTTACGTAGCAATGGGCCTTGCGGCCGGCTAGACCCGTCCCGCCCCGCCCCGGCTCTGCCACTGCCGCCACCGTCACGCTGCCGCGGCTAAGTGAGCCGCTGGACGCTGCTCACTCGGATCCACCCCCGCCCCTCTAGGTTGACGGAATGCCATGGCTACGTGGATGGGGAGAAGTGGAGAGCGGGGAAATGTATCACACCGACCCGCGTGGCCAATTAATAACTGGCGCTGTTCCATCGTAATCCCAACGGGTCAGAACGGCTGCTGTGTGCACTCGTCCTGCCACCATCCGCTGGGCGAGGGGCGGTGGAGAGAGGCCACGTCACGGTTATCGTGGACCGCGTCCTAGCGCACCCACGAGCCGGCCAGAGGATGTGAAGTTGTCCCGTGCATGGTAGAGAGTCTAGGGCGCCGCCCATTTACCCGGCATTAATTCTTGCGGTGATAAAATAACCTGTGGCAACCGTTTTCGAAATCTCGGCGAGGGAGCGACCAGGGCATATCAGATGGACACCAGGCTATCGCCGCTTGTCCTTGAGTTTTTCTTGTCATAGTACAAGGCCCAGTCTCTCCCGCACTCTGGCTTCTCCGCAGTCAATGCACACACAGTGCGCCCGGACCAGAGTAGCACCAGTGGTTACTAGGCGGGGCAGGCGAGTGGGGCGCGGCCAGCCAGGCACGGAGGAAAAGGAAAGACGTAGTAGCCCAGGGTAACCTGTCAAGACAATGAAGTGATGGTGAATCGATAGAAAAAAAAAGGTGACCTTAGGGCCAGGGTTACTCCCTCTAGCCCCGGAGTGCCAATCGCTTGTGTCCACGGTTGCCCGCTACTCCACGGCTGCCCGCTACCCCACGGCATACACGCACGCACCCACTTCTCCGTCTATGCGGAACATCGCTGGCTACTTCTTCAGCACCCCGTGGCCATCCGACATGGAGCCCCTTGGGCCCCGATCGCCGGGTCTCCCGCCCACCCCCCTTTACCTCATCCGTTAGCCGTGGCCCACTGCCAATCAGCATTTCACCCTTCCCTGTACACACGGGACAGCACCATCGACGCTTGCCCGTCATCCTTCATAGCCTCCTTTTCTTATTGGCTTGCTGCGGTGCGAACGAGGGGCCCCATGCATCGGGTCGGGGGTGTACTGAGGAAATACCGATCGACATTGCCGAAGGCCTCCACCCCAATAAATCTATCCACCCCTTCCTTTCCACCCGCCCAGGTTAACCACCCCATCTGGGCGACCCATACCTCCCCCTCCCCCTCGGGCCCTCTTGCCGTTGTAACTTAATCCCTCCCCGTCACCCGCCTCCCCTGATTTTGCTCAGGACCCCTCCCCACTTCACTCCGTTCCTTTGCCTGCCTGGGCACCGCACAGAACCGCCCTCACCACGATGTATGCCTGGGTCCCGCTCCTGTCGCGGTTCCATATAAATAAGCGCTGCCTTTCCCATCCCCTTCGCTTGGCAAATCATAATGCACACACTACAACCGACTATCTAGCCCTTGTCGTGATAGCCTTACAACCTACTCCGCCTCACTACACCCGTGACTACCGCTCCTCACTGCTGTCCACGGCACAAGCCCCTTCCGAGGTGCCGATTTTTGACACCTACCTGCCTCTCTTGGTCCTACCATCCCACTTGAACCGCCTTTGTACAACACCCCCAACGCTTCCCGTTCGCTTCCTCCGCTTTATCTTGTAACACTCGGTAGCACACGCCACCGCACTCCTCACCGCTCCGGTCCTGATCAGCCTCCCTCGTCGCTACGCACTGCTGGCTTTCAGTCCCCGCCCAAACCAAGCAACCCTCCGAGCTTAGTGCCATCAGGTTTTTGATGGACATTGTGCCTGGACCTTCTCCATCTTTTTTTTTTCGTTCTAGCCCTCTCCCTTCCTGCCTCCTCCAACTGGCCTTGCGATACCTGAGCCTTCGAGTATATAATCTGCCAATCCCCACTCCCTTGGCCACTAACATAAATCCTACCCGCCACCTCTTTTCCGTTTTCAATCCCGTGTCCCCCACTCCACTGTTTTTGTACTAGAACCGGGTTTATTGATCTGGTGTTCTTCTGACGCTTTCTGGACTGCGCCCTAGCGTTTCCTCTTTGGGACTCCTCCTCCTCCTCCTTTTCACCGACCTGTGCGCTCTCCCCTGACGCTGCTGATTTTTGCATCGCCACCCCACGCCCCTTTCCCCCCCCCTAACCTTCCTTCCCACTCTACTTGATCCGATCCATCGGTCACGGTGTCCACACGTCACTGCCCACTTTAATTTATCCGTTTGCCTCGCCATGGATATCCGTACTCTGCTCAACCACCCAGCGACGGAGCCTACACGGCACAGCGCCTCACCCGCCCCCCAGGTTGAGGACCACCAGCTGCTATTGATGCTGGGCAAGCGGCCACAGGCTGAGCATTCCCAACCCGCCTTGGCCCGCAGTCACTCCGACAAGGCCTCCACTGCCAGCCCACCACTCTCACCCCTCTGCATTGACGAGGAGGAGGAGGACGATGAAGATACGACCGGCCTGGATACCGCCTTACTCATGGAGGGCGCTGAGCGCCCCTACATTTGCCGGTGGTCCGAGTGCCAGAAGGCCTTCGCCCGCAAGTCCGACCTGATGCGTCATCGCCGTATCCACACTGGCGAGCGGCCTTACCCATGCGACTGGCCTGGCTGCGGCAAGCGCTTCATTCAGCGCTCGGCCCTCACCGTCCACTACCGCACCCACACGGGCGAGCGGCCTCACCTCTGCGAGTTCTGCGGCAAAAATTTTAGCGACTCCTCGTCCCTGGCCAGGCATCGGCGCACCCACACGGGCAAACGCCCGTACGCCTGCGACCACACCGGCTGCGGCCGGACCTTCACCCGGCGGACTACGCTCACCAAGCACCAGCTTACCCATGACAGCAACTGGAAGTCGTACCAGGTCAGCAACCCCACCGCCCACCGCAGCGCCTCCTCTCTGGACTCGCCCACCGCCTCGGAAGCGACCGTCGACTCTGGCTTGTCCGCCCTATCGGTACCCAACTCCCCACTCCACCTCCTGGTTCTTCCTCCAGTCTCAGGTCCCTCCAGCGCCCCCGCGACCGCCACCTCCTACCGCTCGGCCAGCCCCACCAGCAGCGCCCCCGTCGCCTCCGGCACCCACCGCCACCGCCACCACCCGCTGTCGTCGCCCCACCAGCCTGGCACCGCCCGGTCAACCCCTTACCCATCACCCGCCTACCATACCTCGTGGTCACCGGCCCACCCGGTCTCCCCTGACCACCTCTACCCCCACTTCCACCACCCTTACCTCCACGCGGGCCACGCCTCCTCGGCCCCCGCTTTGGGCGGCCGAACCAGTTCCTCCTCCGGCAATGACACAACGCCACTGCCGCCCCTGCATCTGACTAACCCACTCGGTTACCAGCACACACCTGCCACCCCCCATCACCCTGCTCAAGTCCAACCGTCCGTGGCTCCGAAGACTGCTGCATACCCTCGGCATCTGGTTGACCACGCCCTGCCCCCTCTGCACTACATTGATCACGTCTGCCCAGCGGCTACCACGTACGGGTCTTACTAAGCCCCTCCCCCCCCCCATCCCCACCCCTCTACTCGCAATATGTCTTGTGTATTTTAGAATCCATACCATTCCCTCCCTCAAACCCCCCTTTTTGTTCATCTCCCATCCCAGCATCCCCACCGCTCGATTGTGCGGACTAATTGTGTAATGTCACCCGTCCTCTCATTTTTTTCTCTCACTACCACATGCGCATCGTGCTATTCTCACCCAACTTTATTTATCTCCCCCCCTTTGGTCCGCGACCGTGTATCTATTTCTCCCCATTCATTTTTCGAAACGCTAATGAAGACTTCCTGGCCTCCTTGCACGCTCATTGTCACCCATCCTTCACGGGATAGCACGTAAAGTGACTAGCGCATTACGCGTACTACGGTAGGGTCAAGGCGGCTTTTCTTGGCCGACTATTTTGGGAGTCATGGAGATCGATTCTCGAAAAGGGGTGGTGGTCGTCTGTGACACCCAATGGCTGGCTGAGTGTGACTGGTGGCGGTGGATGGTGGGAGGGAGTGGAGAGTTCCACCCAAGGCAGGGCCTGATGGCCGAGCTGCGGGAACATGGGAAAGGAGTCCAGCGGTAAAACGGCAGTCGAGTTCTAATCTGATAGGACAGTTGGAGTGAGTACGGGAAACGGCACAGCCATGACAGAGGCACGCGAGGCAGGTGATGCGATGTACCTGCTGGACGAGCCCCAATGACCCGTCAATTGCACTGGGCAAGACGATCCAACCGGAGGAGGCCGTGTCCACGCGCGCGCGGAGAAGAGGAGAGAAAAGAGTGGCGACGGCGATCGATATGCTCCTCTGTATAATCCATTCCCCTTCCACTCGTCCCTTCTCCCTTGCGTCGACCCGCCATGGACAGGCGGAGCGACTAGGCTCTCATCACCTATACGCATTGGTCCCTGACCAGAATTCCTCCAGCCCGCCTACTAGTTCGGCCCCAAAGGATAAAGCTTAGCTCTTTGCACATCCATACTGAGCCTGCGGGCAACGCTACCCGCCTATGGTGACTACCTTAGCTATCTCTCTGACTCTCGCCCATTCCACCACCCCTTTGTCGCCCTCCCCTCCCTCTCCCCACGCCTCTCTCCCTCCTTAAGCCACCGATATGCACCAACCCTTACAATAACCGGGTGCCAACACTCGCACCCCTTACCTCTTCCCCCCTCTTCCCTATCAATTGCCCCACTCCTGTTCGATCGAACGGGGTGCACGTTCCTTCAACGTCACTTGCCAATTGTGTATATATGAATATATACGTGTGCTTTTGTTTTTTTCGGATGTTGTGGGCCTCACCACCCCACTCTTTCGGGTTTGACTCGCAGAGGTTTGGGTTACACACGGACCACCAGTGTGATCCTCGTGATAGGTTGGAGCAAAACAGGCAGGGAGGGGCGGGGCGAGGTGCAAGAATGTATGTTGGAGAGGATGGGTGGGAGGAAGAACTAATATCCGCCTGACTTGGCATAGGTCGACGGTTGCGTGTAGAGAAACTCATTGGACAAGGGAGGATAAAAATAATGATAAATAAAAGAAGGGAAGAATGGGTGGTCCTAGCGCTGATCCCACTTAATACCTTCCCGTTCACTCTCCCCCTCCAATCATCCAAGTCATAGGACAATTGGATATAGCATGGTTTCTTTTCTTTTTTTATATAGAAAGAGGTGTAGTTTTTGACCTAAATAGGGGCATATCATCGCCATTTTCCATTAAGAGCAGGACGAGTAGGCGGATGATAGGTTCGACCATCAGCACAGTCCACTCTGTGACTCGATGCACGGACTATTGTGGGAATGTGTGGGGGGGGGGGGGAGAGAAGACGTAGCCATGAGAGAGGTAGGCCAATCGACGTCTACAGCCTCTGCTCGCAGTTTAGTGAGACGCAGTGAGGGGTGCAGTATGTACTGTCTATCGATGCATGAGAGCTACGCATGGCATGGGGGAATAGGATATTGGCGAGCCCGCTGGGTGCGTGTGTGTGTGCGTCCTCTGGATGGTGTGACGTCGGTATGCATTGTCCTGTATCAAAGTATAATGCAGATTGGTTCGGTGGGGTTATAATTCGAGTGGTCCTGTTTAAAGCGCGAGCGGAATCTACCTGCTCGAATCTGTTCACCCCCGCACCCAACAGTCTGGCAGTTCCCGGTGCGCGTTTTTTTTTACAACGACGGCAAGGCTTTGTGAACGGCTACAAATATATAACCACGAGCGTAGCTTCATTCATAATGATATCTCCCCCTCCCACTCACCCACCCAACATTATCGCTCTCTTTCACACACACACACACACACACACTCTCTCTCTCTCTCCCTGCCTCCAAACCCCCACCCTTCAAGTGCTTGAAGCATCCGCGGCCGATCGCTGCTAAGCAGTCGTGGTGGTCCGCCCATCCTCTTGGCGTCATAATGTGTCGACTTTCCTCTACTTGGCGCTCTGGTGCCCTTACGTCCTAGTTCTCCGCCTGGTCAGAAGGTTTTGTTAGTTTCCACGCCTGGTTTCCCGAACGGGAGGATAATTGCGAATATAAAGCAGGGATTGGCCTACGGTCGCGGGGAGGTTATTATCAGCAATGTGAATCTGCTACCTGGCAACTATCTTTACCCTTATACACGATACGTGCCCATATCCATAATTCGACGTGGGCAGTAGAAAAATGAACGTATCGCTCTCGGGTATAAGCTGACCTATAATACGGCCGCCAGTTTTGGACCAGCCATGGCGAGGAAAGGGGGTGGGAGAGGTAAGACACGAGCCATGACAACTCCAATTGTAATGCCCATCAATGCCCACACTTCCAATATCCGGGGGGTTACACCTGGTAGTTGTGTGGGTCCTATAAGTGATGTACTTGTGGATACACCCGAACGAAGCCAACCGCCCTCGTCACCTCCTAACCCCAAGTAATACACTCCCTCAACGCCGCACCATAGATCTATAGAAGGACGCACACACACACACAAACGCGGACAGATATCGCTGCATAGGCGTGCGAGGATGGCAGACTTTTGGGGAGGTACGTGATAAATACAGGTCTACCACCGTGCGGTAGAAGGATATTACCCGCCCACCCTACCCATTCCCAAACCTCGCTCATACATCCTCTCCCGTATTCAAGTAAACACCATAGGTCGCACCAGTTAGGGGTTGTTTTTTTTGGAGGGGCTTGAAGTATAGAGGGCGCTCGATCCGGGGCATAAATAGCTTTTAGAATAGGAGCGGAGGCTGTGTGTTACAGGCTCAACGAGGATACTCTATCGACGCATTGAATGCTCTGCCCGACCCGCTTCCCTCCCGTCAGCCTCGTAGGGTGTCACACACAAGGCAAGCGAGATTCGGCCTCCACGAGAGAAAACTAGAACGAAAAAAAAGGGCAAAAGGTAAAGGGAATAGGGAAACCATGTAGACTGCAACCCAGAAACCACCAATAATCAAAAATACAATAAAACTACAGGGTAATCCTGTCACCAGTGGGGTCCATCCATTGTTGGCGGAGTGGCGGTATGGATAAGAAAGAAGGACTAGCTTGTACCTACTCCTAAAACTGATGTACCTGTCAAACGGCACGTTCACCCGCCTCGCCCACCCAACGTTCTACAATTTTTACCCTCTCTCTCTCTCACTCCACTCACCCACTCCACATCCAAAAACTTTTAGAACAAGTCCATATCTGATGGGCCCGGGGTAGCTGGGGTGTACACAGCCAAGCCCTCTCCCCATTGGTACTAGAGAGGTGGAGGGGAGGGGAGGAAGGAGGAGGGAAAAGTGAGGTGAGTGAAAAAAGGGAGATAGGAAGATCTTGCACTAATATGTAATTGTGATTCGGTGGGGGGGGGTTGTGAGGGGGAGGGGAGTTCGTAGTACAAAGAGAAGATGTGGGGGTGGGGAGGGGAGGGAGAGAGAGAGAGATGTGGGGGGGGGGCGGGAGAACTGATGTGTGTGAGTGAGATACAGACCAACGGACCCTTCGGACTGGCAGCCAGTTATCTCACGGTGGGGATTATGACGCCCGGGCCATCTCTCCTAGGTACTCGGATTTTTTCCCTCCGTTAGAATTTCCCACCTCTCTCTAGTAGCTTATCCCTTGGTCTTACCCCCCCCTGCGCCCCCCCAGTCAACTTTCCTCGATCCTCATCAAATCCCCGCTCTCTATCCTGAAGATACCCGTGCTTTTAACAAGTTGTTAGCCGTACATCTCACCCTTCCCATATATTAATACCCATCCCGGGGGTTAAATTGGTGTTGATATTCACCATAGGGGCCTCAATAGAGTCGATGGAGTCTGAATATCCTCTACCCCCCCCCATCCTCTGTCTATTCACTAAGGTTACTCGGTCATTCTCGTCCCTTGCTCGGCGGGAAACCTTTCTTTAGATTGTTCGGGTGCCGGAAAGCGACAAGGGGAGGGGGGTGAGTGGAAGAGCTAACTAAGTCGTCCGATGTAACCTACATTTTTGCATTTTTTTCTATACGAGTCGTGCCTATTTCCATCACCCTCCACCCTCTCTCTACATATCCTCTTGGTTTAACACCCCCTTACATCCACACCCTGCTTAAACCACCGCCTAAAGATCATCCCGGCCTGGAACGGCAGTCTGCTTCTCAGTCTGACCGTTTCCCATTAGTCGGATTATTGGTGCTGCTATGGTCGATTTTGAAGTATATTAACTTCGCCCACTTCTTTCGTATCAATTACATGGCGTCATGTAGGTATTTTTTCTATGGGATAATTCGCCGCCACGACCTTCCTACCACGACATCAGAGCATTATTGGACGGCTGCTTTCAGGCCGTCAGAACCTATACGTTGCTAGTTCTCCCTCCTATTGTGTGTTTTGGGACCCAGCGCTGTGGGTGTGCAAGTGTAAGTGTGAGTATAAATCCAATTGTCACGTCGCTAGTTCCGTTTTTTTTAGCGTGGGCAGTGTGGGCGGATGGAACCATAGGTTTACCCGAGAGGCTGGACGGAAGTCAAGGTAGTGAAGGACGACGAGTTGAAACTTACCGTCGGGGTTCTTGGCCATAAATTAAAAGCAAAAACAACAACCCTTCCCCTCCCCACCCGGTACGACGGCGTGCGTTCCAAGAGCTTGGCACTCGAATTGATTGAACACTGTACGTGGTGAAATGTCTCTGCGGACCTTCCTTAATTGCCATTTGTCGGGAAAAAATGGATGATAAGTCATAGTGCTTAGGGGAGGGGGAAATTCCGAGCCCATTTGCGTTACCTCCAATGCCCAAATCCGGCGAGGCTGGCCGAGTTGGCCCTAACGGTGCTTTGCTAACTTCTACTACTATCTTAGCCTCATGGCTCTCTCTCACACTCTCTCCTTCCCTCGGACCATGGCCGATCCGGAAAATTCGGATGAACGTTGCCGCACGTCGTCATACAAGTATCCCGGTTGACATGAAATCTTGGTGCAGAAGAGGGTAATAATATTGAAAGGAGACGTGGATGGCTATGAACCAAAAAAAAAAAGAGAAATAAACCATGCCCCACCCATTATCGAGTTTCGAATAATTGCTGGAAAAACCTACTATTGCTCCCCCCAACCCTCCTTCCCTCTCACTCTTCCGTCTTGCGAGGGACATGCAGCGTCAACCACTACGTTGCCCTTTCTAGGTCTGTTAACTACACGACCCTCAAACGAGGACGCGTAGAGGGCCGAATGGTAGAGCAAGCCGCCAGATCGGTTGAGGAGTCCACCTCTAGGCTCAAGCCGTCCGCAATAATGCAGGGATCTCGAGCCAACCCACTGCTCTCGACCAGGGTCCGTGAACGAAGGAGAGGGTGCGGGGAATTGGTCACGGTAGGACTCCCCGCCCTTCTCTTTACGTCCGGGTGACTTGTAGCTGCTACTGGACGAAGGCTCTCGCCCCCACCCGCTACCCTTCCCCTCCCCCACCCCCGGCCCTTCAACGTCATGTCAGCAGACGGTAACGTGCCTTCTTTCTCGTCCGATTCACTGGGTGCACATGGCCGTGGGTTCTAGAGCCCCCTCTTCCTCTTCCCCCCTGACGACAGACTTCTCAGCCATATTTCCGCCGCCCAGGTATGACTGAGTAATAACACCTCCTTCCCGTACTTCTACACGTTGTGTAATGTCTCATTAATTAAACCCTCTACCATCTTTTTTTTACCTGCGGGTCCTACTATGTCCTCCTTCCGCACTCCCCTTGAACTTCATCTGGCCTCCCCCAAGTCGGCGGGTAGAAGGAGCACCTTTCTCCCCCTGTGCCCAGCACCCGAATAGGGCACTTATGGGTACTTGTCGGGCACGGTGCGGCATGAGATCGGATCCGAGGTGCACAGTCTTTGTGTAGGGAGGGGGGATGTGAAGTGATTATCCCATTTATCTGACACTTTCACTCCCCTGAGCTTGGCAAATTTGCCATGATTTCTTGGCGCCTGAACCGAGCGTGGGTGTAAGTGGGATCGGATGCCCCTGTGTGTGTATGCGGGTCAAAGTGTCAATACAATGTCTACTCATTAAAGTATTCGGTTTCAGTCCAGGGGAGTAGGGAGACCCGTCTCGGAGGAATCCAGTACTATATGTTAGTTTCTCGGGGCCATGGCTCTTGGTGACGTTCCGATAGATTCGAGATCGGCCGAGCCGTGGTCCAATGGTAAGTAAAAAGGGAGGCACCCATTCTACAGCTCTGCACAAACTAAACGGGGGGGTGTGGAGAAGTAGGTCACTCCGTACCTCGTTACTGTTCCTTCAATTCCCCTCCATTGGCAACACCCTCGCGTATCACCCAGACTTCCTCCACCTTGGCCAGTTGTCTGATGACATTTCTTCGTTGGATTGCGCGCAACCGGGTGGCACGAGAGAGGGAGGGTCGGCAATAAAGGTGCCTTCTTGGGCTGTATGTCTTCATTCCCTCTCCTTGGCTCTACCGTAGATTTTTTTTTGGGGGGGTGGAGGTGAAGTGGGGTAGCTATTAGGGTGAGGCGGGGGATAGGGGTGAGTTGATGTCTATGCCCTATTTATGTCTTACCAACCTTTGCCCGTCTCTACTTTTATCGACCGCCCACTTTGCTTACAAGCTCAACCACCACCCTTCTCACTATATCCTTTGCGGCAGTTCCGGGATAGGGTCTGCACCTCCTTTCCTCCTGTCCTACTAATGCTGCGTTGTGTTCTAGTCTGGTCGTCTCGAGAGAGTTAGGCGGGGAATGGACATTGTAGCAAGGGCAGGGTCGAGGTAAATGGGCGGCACACAAGGTGGGACGTGAATGAGCCAACCTATCGGCAAAAGGTACTGAATAGCAGGGGGAAGGCGAGGGAGAATGCTCGGGCCCGACATTCCGGAACTGACGTCAACCCCCCCTTCCCCCAATATTGCCTCCTTTATTTCATTTCTTTATTGCTAAAGAAGGACGCTTTCTGAAACGATGTGGCCGCTGAAACGTGTACGACCCTACGCAATGTGGGCCAAATTGGGCAGGTGGTTACATGCTAGAATGGACGCGTAGGCCGTTTGGGATATGAAACTAAACATTGGATAGCCCGTGCGTGTGAGGGGTGGAGTGGGAGGGGGGACGAGGCTGACCCGTTGCCAGTCCAATCCGCACTATCCATTCCTTCAGGGAAATCCAAAACCTGAGCACACACCAAAAAAAATGGGCTGGGCTGGTGACCTCATCACGTCGCTGTATCAAGAGCATTAGGACTTCCGCTAATTACCGCTCCTCACATTTGTGCCTACAAGCCCAAACTTGACATTCACGCACAACGCTTTAATCGCCACCCCACCATCTGCCGTCGCTATTGTTTTCTCGGCCGATGCCCGACAGCAGCATGTGAGGTTTCGGACATGTCCTAAGCCACCAGGCACAGTCGCCAGGGTCCCAGCAATTCGTCAACGTAGGTATATGAGGAGGAAGGGGGAGGGGAAAGCGACCTAGATACTGTAAATCTGCAGTGAGAGTACGAAGGAGGGGGACGTAAGAAAGGGCGTGTGAATGAGGTTTGATGGTTAGTAGGGTAATTATTTAGGTACCTATCGAATCCGATTAGGGCTCGCCCGCTCCTATCATGGTTTTAAGATCCTGTACGCTGCGGGAGGTGGTATGGAGACAATTACGGTAAAAGTAGATAGAGTCAGCACTCTCCACTTTTAGGCTTTATTGGGAGGGGGGGTGAAGACTATTTTAACTGCCAACTCTTCTCCAATCCGAGCCAACAATAGCCATCCCTTCCGCTGTCTCGATAGCACAGCTATCAATCGGTATAATAACTTGAGCCTAAAAATAGGGCTTTATTAGGTCATATTTTTTTGGAGGGGACACTAGGGTCGAGTAACTTTGTTGAGTTCGCCTATTTATAAGCCACTTCCAGAGCCATGTATTTTTCCCCACCGCCTAGCTGTTCCCATACAGTCCCACCGTTTCAATATTCCCTCCCTTACCAAAATATCATGGTAATAATATTACCAATGAACTAGCCCCGCTGTATTAGAGTACAGTTGTCTCTTTAAGCTAATTTCCGGGTCCGGTCGCGACCGAAGACATGCGGTACATTGCGGGATACACTCGTATGCACTGCTAAGGTCTGGATAAAAGGCGGCGGTTTTCTTATATAGGGTGGACGTGGAGGGATAGACCCTGGGGGGCGCACCTTCCCACTCTCGCTCGCATGTGCATACACATGCCAGCGTGGTGCTTTGAGTGCATGGCATTAGAATTTGGAAAGGAACCTGTCGACGTCGACATGCTCACGTCATATATGCCAGCCTCACCCGGCCTATAAAATAATACACCTAAAACGCCATTGGTTCGCCCGTGGGGAGACGGAAGAGTAACTATTATTCCTGCTTATGGATTGGTCAACGTATTATTGACTAATGCACACCTTATTATCTATTTTTTTTAAAAAAATTTAAACTGGCTTCAACCTTTCTACCCACAATAGTCTTTCCACTCGCTGCGTACCTATCACATCGATCTGTAGTAAACCGATGGTCTTCCCTTCTCCCACCGTCTCCTCCCTCGTCTTCCCTTCAGCCGCATCTCCCACCCCTATCCACCACCGACCGGTTTCGCCCCCTTTTCGCAATGAAGACTTAAATAATAGCAACCACCGCACAGCCAATGTCCGCATCTATCAACATTTCATCTCCCCTTGGGATACACTAGCAGTTCCCTAACCCAAACCCTGAAAAAGAAGCCATTGAAGCCGATCATGCACGGCATCGGACCAGTTGTTCAAGCCACTTCAGTTAGCCGCCGCCACCACCACCACCACCACCGCCGCTTTTCTTCTGAGGTGTTGGTATCGGTGCACGGTGGGAGGCGAGGGTTAAGAACGTTTACTATCCAGTGCCCCTCCACGTTATCATCTCCGTCGCCCCTTGCCTCAGCAATGCCGCTGGTGATATCGAATCGCATAACTTTTCACCCTAAGGTCCATGGGGAGGGAAAGGGAGAGGAGGGTTGGACACCGTCTGAACAGAAATTAGAGCGCGTTAACATACGTATGTGAAGAAGGGGAACTGGTTTTTCATGTTTCATTTCAAGGGACTGGATACCCGGATATTTAGGGGTAGTAAAGTGTATGGGGGGGGAAAGTCCCGGGTTTATTCAGTTCATAATGAAAAACCCCCGTTTCTTTCAAGCCAGGGGAGAGAGATGGTCATTATGATTATTCTTCATTGTAAATGGAAACCTGAAGCCATGACATTGCTTTCAATAAAAAAGAGGGCTCTTCTTCTTTATCAATCATTGACAGTGATTAGCTCATCCAATGATCTGAAGAGTAGGGTTGAATGCCCATCGGGAGGAGGAGTGCTCTTCTCCATTACCAAAGTAGTCAGTACAGATAGGGTAGGGGCTAGGCAAGTGGATGGGCTGGAGAATGGCTGGGTGGGTGTGGAGAGAAGAGCGTCTCGGACCCGATGGCGGACTTACGGGGGAGGAAGAGTTAAGAATGGGAATGGCTTCCCTAGAGTCAGTTAGGGTATGGGTTAAAACCGCATGGTCTGTTGTGAGTACGACATCGATTTTACATAGTGTAGGTGCGTAGGTGTAGGGCGATGCCTTTCTGACGAGGTGCGCCAAGGGTGACGATACTGGCACGCTTCATTGTTAGCAGGAAGCCGGACGCGATGTACCGATCCCTCGTTGGCTCCAATGTCCTCCGAATCGAACGTCGATCCGAAGAATCTGTAGTTCACAACCCTTCGATCGAGGAACCGATTGACTGTACGGCCAGTAGAGGTCTTGCTTAATCAGCTGGGCGTCGATGGTGGAGGACTCTGATTCTAATCATCCTCTTTCCGCCCTTGCCAACGCCATAATTAATAGTGTGAATGCGGAAGTGCGCGTGAATTGTCAGTGAGCGGCGTGAAAAAGAAAAAAAAAGGAGGCGGTGGGGCGTCAGAACCGGTACCTATGACGTGGACTTTCCGTGTCTATGTATGGCATAAAAGGGGGTAGAAAAGTGTCTGACAGTAGTTTACCACAGATGGTTACATGCGCGCGCGCGTGCGTTCACTGCACCTATCTTTTGGCCGGCTAATTAATTAACTGGACGGTTAAGCGAAACATAAAGAGACCGAATAAACCCACCGATGCGCGAGGGACAACACGGCACCTCCACGGTGGCGAAACTGGGTCACGGGCCCTACCCACCGCGACGCGATCACGTTGAATACAGCGCCGAGGCAGTTCTTTCCGCGCCACCTTGACGACTTGTACCAGTATCCGGTTGAAATCAACCTAGATCCTACTGGTCCCCTCGCTCAGTAAAAGTAGGGTCACCGAGAGCTACCCACTGGCGGGCATTGACCGATTCTGTTACAACGGTGATTTATATCAATAATGTACAAAGGTGTGAAGGGAGGGGATTAGTGGATAGGAAACATAAAAAAAAACACCCCCACACACCCAGTCTTCACAAGGTTGTTGTGGAAAACCACAAGAGGCTTGTGACTATTGCATCGACGAGGGGGGGGGAGAAACGAATCGACGGCCCCCTCCCCTTCTCATATTTCACTGTATCGGTAAAAGTCGCTTGTGCACACGTCCATCCAGAAACAGGGACCTAGGTGGTGTTAAGCTGCTGACGTATACTACTTGTCGACAGATTCATACTAAAAACTGGACCGATTCTGTGCAGACGGGTCCAACAGCTACTTAATTGCCACCCCCGAAAATGCTCTCTCTTGTAAACGAGGATGATTGATTAGGTAGCGTGAAGGCGATGGTTTCTGCTTGTACTAGGGCACTTCAGTCACCGACCACCCTGTCAAACAATTTGACACCGCCCCAATTCTAAACTGGCCCGTTATCGTTCTCGCATTTTTGATGACCAGCCGCCCCCCCCCCTCGCCTACTAAATGATAGCCCACCCCCCATCCTCTCTGTCGGTTCAAACACATTTCAAAAGGCCCATTCTAGCCACTCGAAGTTTATGGAGGGGGAGGAAGTTGCTAGTACTCCCCATCCCCAGGGTAGTGAGGACAAATACCTCCCTGTACCCGCTACTTCATCACGCAACCCTTTGAAATACTGGCTCGCTCCCTCCCCCCCTCTCTCACCCCACCTTGAATGTCCGGGTCTAACGTGTAAAGGCGCGCGATTCGGAAGACCTTGGGTTGAATCGAGCTGGGCAACATGTTTTCGCACTAGTTCTGCATTGAATCTCCACCATTTTCATTTGTAGGGGCCTCTTCGCTCTACTATCTACTTAATTCCCCCTTCGCCAATGTTGCCATATTCCTCCAAGCCATTCGGCTAGAAACTTCCCAATGCTTAGCGTAAGATACCGTGCTGAACAGACACCTTCACCTTTTGGCCAATGTTGCTTGCGACGCGTCCTCTTCACTTTCATCTGTGTGTGGGAGGGGGGGGTTCAGGATTTTTTTGACTATGCTATTGACCTCTCATATTCTCCTTCCCATCCTTAATTCCGGCTGATAGTTGATTGTTAGTAGTAAATACGTGAAATTTGATTGCGGCTGGGAAGAGGAGGAGGCGGAACAACACCGGTGGTAAAGACAACCACAAGATATGAAACCCCTATTCTCCTTTCTTCCACATAGTCAAAACCCTGCCAATCCTAAGCTAACCGTTTTTGGGTATCTCTGTCACCACAGCTACTTGCTTCCACTGGATGGAAATACGTCCGGAAAGACAAATAGATTGGATGCCAATGAGTTAAGAGTGGCCAGCCTTCGCATTGGTATCATGGTGAATGTGGTGACGTTAGAGTGGGCGGTGGCGGCGCAGGCGGAGACCAGGGTACCTCGGTCGGATTAGCCGCCCACTACTCTTCACTCTAATATTTTGGCTGATGGAAGCCTCTCTTGTCGATGGATTCCCGTGGTTCCGGTTCAGGCAGCAAGGGGCCTTGTGCATCCCACAGTCTACGAATGTATTAAACTTGCACAAACCTCGAGCCTCTCCCATTCGCGTTGCGTGCAGGAGTCCGTACGGATTAATCTCTAGTGGCCAGCCTCGGGCCCACAGGGTGTTTCAGGTTGTAGCCTTGGGATTAGGGGGTGCTCAGAAACCCGACAGGCTTTGATCCGTAGCAGCTGCTTCCGTAGGAGTATTACTGCTTGGACCAAAATGAATCGATCTCCACTGGTCACACGCCCACTCCCCGCCCTTACTTACCGGGTCTACACCGGGATCTCACCCGTAGCTGCGTGCTCAACATCAATGCGCATCAAAGAAAACCAGGACCCACCTCAAATAACCATATGGCCTCGATCGTAAGGAGCCGGATCGTCGATTCGATACGAAGTTGTAAACAGACATCCGTTACATGTATCGCTGACATGATAAGGCAAAAGATGTGGATTGGAGTGTGCTACGTCTTTGGCTCCTTCATAGGTATTAAGGGGTATCAGGTTTGGGGTTCTTCATGTCTGGTCTACAGGTCCCAGCATCCAGAGGGGGGCATCTGTGTCGACCACCCTTCCCCCTCCAACTGACTACTGAAGGCAGCACTGTTTCCTCCTCATCCCCTTCACACCGTTCCTCACCACCTTTCGAAGTGATCCGCTGTGGATATGGCACGGTTCTCGGTTCTATTCGGAAGAAAGCAACATCATTTACTTTTGGACGCGCGCGCATATACAAGTGAGTGGCGGGGAGTCCCCCGGATTATGAGGACATGACCGCTTGTCTCATGAAATCGCCCTCACCACCACCATCATAGGAACCCTTCCTCCCCCCTTTATTTTTTCACTAATCCCCCACCCCTTCATGAATCTTTATTGCCCGCGTTAGTCGACGCTATCTCGCCCCCCCTTCATCCTTTGGTTAGCACATTGTAGTCAAAATTCGACTCTTCACATTATGCAGTTGATTTGGTCTGTGCAAACCCCGCCCCCCCCCTTTCCTCCCCCTACTTTACGTTAATACGAAGACACTATTCGAAGAACTAGTTGGACCTATGTCTTAAACTGATCCGCTTGGTGGACGGACATTGCTACCGCATTGTCCTCGGTTTAAGTTTCCGCTATAGCTTTTGATCCCCACTGATCAATGAGTGTACCCTACTATTTTCCTCGTTTCCCTAATTGATCATCCCCGGCCGAAGTCGCGGGACCTAGTGGGACGCTAACGAGTCGCTACTTCCACCAGCGGCTGCGTAAAAAAAAAGAGGTAATAGGTCTTCCAGGAATGGCGGATTATATTTTTTTTATAAAAAATACGACAGCTTTGGGGAAAGAAAATTCTTAGAGACCGCCCCACCCAAGTTTTAGCTATCAGAAACGCCGCTGATAGGCAAGGGTTGCCGAGAAACTTGAGAAGGAGGGAGGGGGAGATACCTACGTAGTATGGTGCATCGGGGATGCCAGAGCGACCACTTTGTTTACACCATGTGTACCTTTATGTATATGGACGCGTCAGAGTATTACCCAGGCGTCTTTGCAAGGACCGCCACCTAGACCCACAGGTCAATTCCAACTGCCCTTCAAGTCATCACCACTTTTAACCACCTACACTTCCCGACCACCCTTTAATCAGCTTACTAAAAAACAAAACTACTATCGAAGGGACCCTGCCATGGCCAAACAAGGCAGGTCCGGGTTACTCGATCTTTTCATTTGGGGCTTAGTCAATTCGGACCCACAGGAGCAAAGTAGGTTCACCGTCCTATGGTTTAAGCTACCCCCCCCTTTAACGCCGCACAGGTATTGGTGATGCATAGTAGACACCAGTCTGTGTCTATTATGGTCATTCCCATATTTCTGACCCGGTGAAACTGTAGAAGGGAGAAGGATAAGTCTGAGTGGGTGAATGTAGTAGGTAGCAGGTTCTTTTCAGCCTGAGTATAGGGATTGGGCATGTCATTTTTGCGATTAATGTCCAGATACCCATGGCAATTCGTCATCCAAAATGTGCGTACCACTAACCTATGAACAGTTAGTACGAGATTTGCATCGACCATAGTCCCGCAGAAGAGGAGAAGGAAGGTGGTTTATTTAACGTCGCGTATAACGCTGCGACTTCCATATAGTCCCACGGAGAGTTCTAAGATGTACTGTGCGTCTAGGTCATTTAGTTGGTATAATGTTTTTTTTGGGGGGTGAGCAGGGTGAATGCCACATATCGATTCGGTATGCCAACCCTGCGCGTGCTTGCCCGTTACGATGCCTCGGACATGATGAGGCCCATCCATGCAAATCTACCTAATTAAACCATCCAACACTGTAGCGGAATGGTGGGTAGTGGAGGGGAGGGGGTTAAGCCACCCGTGACTACTGCTGCAGGAGCGTGCGCGAGTGTAAGTGAGCCCTCCCTCTTCCCCACCCTCTTTTCGCAGCAAACACATACTATTCTCAGTGGGGGGATCCGCTAGATGGTTTAAAGGCGTCCCGGTGGTTTCGATGGACCAAGTAGTGGGGATGACGATCAGCCGTGTGCTGTCTATGCTTTCGTTTTTTCCTTTTGTTTTCCCACTCGGATAACGGCCGCATGGGAACTTATTGGTAATGACTTTGGATTACATTCCAGCTTCTAATTAAAGTGCGGTGGCGGTTTCGAGCTTACTTCTGAGTGGCACCCTGCTGGCTCCCATGACAAAACCTTCTACGTTGTTGACTCTCATGGTTTTTAGCCCGTATCATTGGATGAGACAGGGAAATGGGGTTACTGTCGGTAGGGCGCGTATCCGGACACCCATACAGGAAATGCTCATACACTTGTCGGCGGTAAGAGACACACGGTTGCGTAAGCGCTTAGCATGAGACCAGTAGTTACGTTTGTGTAGTACCGTCCATAACTTTTTTATTTTCGACCCACGGTCTGGCCCCTTTTTTTTTACTTATTTATTTTCAACAAGAAGGTGACGGAGGAGGTCAACAAGTCGGATATCGCTACTGCTGCCCATGTGCATAAGTGAAAGTGTCTAAATGCAATGGTTTGGTGAGGCGTATGCCATGTAGGAGGGGGTGTAGATAGACGGCGAAGCTTATTCACCGCCTCCCTGGCACTTTAAAGTTCACCCCACCGCGATGTAGACCAGTTTGCAATAGATATGGCTAGCACGACGAATGGTATCCGATGGGTAAATAGTTAAGTCTTTATTGTTTCCATAGGAAAGCTGAATACGCTCCCTATGGGATCTACCAGAGAGAGGGTGTACATCTTCCACCTGGGTAGTTATAGCTTCATAAGCCAAGTTCTACTGTAGTCAACTCGCTATGGGGGCCGTAACTGACTCTTCACCTCTGGCCAGATAAATAAAGCAGACCACAGACGTCCGGGGACGAGCACTTTTTAAACATTGCATCCCGGGCTAACCGGCGTGACTGGTCGGCGAAAATGGGTTCCCAAACCAAGACGCCACAGATACTGTCCAACAGCCAAGGCAGGAGAAGAGTTAGGGGATGGTCCCGACCGTCCAAAAATAATAATATATATACCAAAGGATACATGGCGGTGCAGCTCAAGTAGATGTGAGGCGTTGCTTGAGCTCCCTCTCCTGAACGTTACTGATGGAAACGAGGGCAAGTAATCGCTGAACCGCTATGTGACTTGCACCCTTTACTATTCCTTGTGCCATTGAGATATTGGTCGGGGAGGTTTTGATTCCAACCCTATCAATTCGAAAGGGTGGGATAGCTCGAGTAACGGTGGCGAGGGGGGGGGTGAAAGTCGGGCGCCAAACTAGGTTATAATAAAAGGTAGTGCCCAGAAGCACATCTTGCACCATGGTTCATGAGGTGTATCATCTTGGATGAATGGTAATGTCAGCATTAGGATGGTTATAGATGGTAGGCGCTGGAAGGTGACGTGGATTGGGGAGGACCTAGACCTTGTCGTCAGAGGTCCGCTGGAGGCCTGGGCCCAAGAAGGGGATCAGTCGCTGACCATGGGGGGGGGCAGGGTAGGAGTGACGTATCTGGTCCAGTAGCTTCCGGTGGCCGAACTAAACATACTAATAAAGATGGTGGTCAATTAGTGAAGATCCGTAGAGCCGTATAGATTCTTCGTGGATAGAAGCCGAGGGATATGGAGACGGTAGCACCACCACTCTGCCCTTCTCCTTCATTGGAGTCAGCGCTAGTGTGGTGGGGCCGGGTGGTTTTCCGTCTCCAACTAACTGTTGCCCAATCTGACGAATCGGAAATGTTTGGGGGTCGGTGTGAGGCGGTCCAGGCAAGGAGCAGTTGGCCCGTGTCCTTGCGACGCCTGCACCAACGAGAAAGGGGAGGTGGAAGGTCGTAGTCAATTTTAGGTAGGGGTCAGGGGCCTCTAGCTAACCGAGCTTGTCTTAGCTTCCTTGCCACCCTCGTCCGCATTCTCACAGTTTGGGCATCCCCTCACCCCCACCATTTCTTCCCTAATATAGGAGCCGTTTTCCACCCTAGACTATGTCACCCCATTATTTCAGTCAACAGAACCAGTGGTCGTTTTTAGATGGGAGGGGGGCCTAATCTATCTGCGAGCTGGTCGCTACGAAATCAGTTATTCATCAGAGCCACGGTTTGCCAAGGGGCTAGGCACGTCCTGTCAAGCACCGTAGGGCCGCAAGGGGTACTAATTCAGCTAACGTCTGCGATCTTGGTGAGTAATCTTCAGAGAGCCGTATCGCGTAGAGTCACGGTCATGTTCACTTGAGGGGCGAACAGTGTCCCCCGCCTACATTCATGGTAGAAGGCCACCCTCTCGATTTAGGCTTGTCCGCCCCTATCTCCGAGCCATTGGACTCGCCCTCCACCCTCTTACCTTATTCGTCAGCCCAGCGCATTAAATCCCCGGAGGGGAGGGTCTGTGCCATCTGACCATCCACCCTCTCGACTGAGGCTTGTCCGCCCCTATCCCCAAGCCATTGGGCTCGCCCTCCGCCTTCTTACCTTATTCGTCAGCCCACCGCATTAAATCCCCGGAGGGGAGGGTCTGTGCTAACTGACCATCCACCCTTTCTCTCTCTCTCATCTTGCCCTCATTAATGGCGCCTTATCATTGCGATTTCGCGCCCTCCCTCCCCGACTTCCTAACTGCCTATTCTGTCCAGCACCTCGTTGTTGTCCGTATTGGGGGTGACCAACGCACAGTGCCCGAAAGCCGCCCCGGTCGTGCTAATCCCTGCAGGTCTTACGATACATTCCCATATTCCCCCCTGACCACTGCTCTATTGGTCTTCCCTGCTTGGGCATCTGTATTTAGGCCTGGGCTGACAGCGGTCGCTCGAGATCGGGAATTTCTATGTAGAATGGCGATGCTCAGGACCCCGGAGGGGGTAGAGGGGGTCCGCTCGCACCTTCCATTTCTATTTTCAATGATGCTTGTTGCGTGTCAGTAACGAGATCGCCCTCCCCCCCTTATCAGCCTTCTGCTCACAGTCCTTCTTCGTCTCAGTTAACCGGGCTTCCATGCGCACGTTCCTAATCATCCTTCTTTATTTTAAACCACGGACAGACTGGTATTTTATCGTCTACACTGTCGGTTCAGTGGGCGTGAGTGTGAGTGTGAGACTGCAAACCGTTGGTCGGTTATAGTGGAATAATAGGCGAGTCGGAGCTGACGCTTAGTTGTCTTGGCATGGCCAACCGGTTGGATTGTATGTCTAGGTCGAGGATTACGTGGGCTCGGGCTCGGTATAGGTCGGAGTGTCGCCGGATCATTTGCGTGTGTGTTTGTGTGTGTGCTCACCTCACCAGAACGTTGTATTAGCGGGAAGACATACGTAGATGTTGACGACTATCACCACTAGCGTATGTTCCGGTCGACCGAGGCGTTGTTAGATAAACCTAATGTGGGCAGTGGCGGTTCCGACTCCAAGACCGGTCCATCCCTTGTCGACCACGCTTGATTTCCCCTCCCCCTTGCTTTCGTCTTAATTCACCAAGGTGCCCCACCATTCCCAAGCATCGACAAGTCGAGCCGGTACCACTCCGTGGACCGGTGAAGAGAAAAACTGAGACGGGCGGCAACAGTCACAGCTCTAGTTCAATCCCCATGTACTCCGTCATTGTATTGGTTTCTACGGATGTGCACCCTTGCAGCTACACAGTGTGGCTCACCCCTTCTCCCCCCGCCCGCCCTATCACTACATTGATAGTCAAGTTGCTGAGGCCCGCCGCCCTTCACTCAGTAGCTTAGCTCCGAGCTGGGGCGCAGTGCTAACCACATAGGTTTTAGGGCAACGTCGTTTATACAATTACAAAGCGCATGACAAACCCCCCCCCCCCGCATAAATCCCGTTGCAGGCTTCACTATAAACCGTCTGGTCGATGGCGACGTGCAGTTTTTGCTGTCTCATTGGCTGGATCAGGGTGGGCTAAGATATCGGTTAGTTGGGGGACCAAAGAGTCGTCAGCCTTGCTACGCGCATGGCGAATACATATACTGCATTAAGCAGCTCAGGGTGCTGTAAGTGATGTCGCAGTTTGGTAAGGTGCCCACGTTGGTATACCAGCCAAGCCTCCACCAACGGTTGTGGACAGAGCAGACATGGACTGCGCACTAAAGTCTCCGAGCTCATTGCCCATAGGCTGTGTGTAACTATTGTGGGCACACGGCGTACCCGTACACTGCTAGTTCGGGACACAGCGTATTGTCATTCTCCACATCAACCATCTCATCCTTCCAAAACGGATATTCCCCCATGGCAGGGTAGGAGAAGGGGGGGGGGTGATAATCTTTATAGTATTATTACAAAACACCTAACGGTCTTAACAACATTCAACCCACAAAGCGAATCAGCGCTAGATTCCCGCGGGGCTTGTTGTTCACACAGGTGGCAACGGTGCCCGGCATACAGGACACTCAAGCTTAGTCCGGATCCAGGTTTGGAGACAGTCCGTATGGAAGATGTGGTGGCAAGGGGTAACCATATACACGGTGCGGCCCAGGAGCTGGCTGGGCGGAGCCGAGGTATCGACGGGAAGCATACAGATGGCGCAGGTACGAGCGGTGCCGTGGCTGCTGCCCTCCTCGCCACCACGACCACCGGCGGCGGCTTCGGCATCAAGCGGGGGCAGGAGTGGGTGGTAATTATAGGTCGGCGGCAGGCACCGAGCTGGGAGGAAAAACCGGGCCCCCCAGTAGTCCTGGACGGCCAAAAGGAAAACCTGGAGGGCGACGTACGGTACGAGGTAGTAGACCTCCGGGTAGACGTGGTCGCTAAAGATGCTAACCGGGCAGCCGAAGGCGTAGAGCGGGTAGAACAGGCGGCCCACACTCACCGTTCCAATGTACCGCCAGTCGAGGGCGTGGCTGGACCCACGGCGGACGTTACGGTAGATCTGCGGCCACCAGAAGGAAAACAGGACCACAATAAAGGCACGCAGCGTGAAGCGTTGGAGGTCGGTGACGAGGTCGGCCGTGAGGTAGATGAGCGCCAGTCCGGCCATAAAGTACGAGGCGAACCGTAGGTAGAGCGGTCCCACGATCTGGCCTTCGCTAAAGGCTGGCCCGCCCGATTCGGGCTGCTGAACCTTCCAAATGATGAGCAGGTACCGCATCTCGAAGGTCGAGGCCAGGCTGAACGTGAAGAAGGCGGCGGCCGTGAAGGCCAAATACACGCGGGCGGAGGCGGTGGCCAGGGAGAGTAAAAACACCAAAATGTAGGCGTCCGTGAGGGTTTGCAAGCTCACAGTACCGTATGCCACCTTAGCGATGCCCGACGGGGTCAAGGTATGGTCCAGCTGGCGGATGGTAGCTAGGACGTGGAGGAACCCGACTACGATGGCTAACCCGGCAAACCGGATGGACTGCGTCTCAAAGTACTCGGCCTTCAGCCCGGTCAACGGGGCGTTTGGGTCGGTGGTGAACTGTGTCCCGCACGCTGGGGAATACATGAGCAGCGAGGCTGTGAGCGCCGGCATTGGGATGGTACTCTGGCCCGTGGGCCGTCGGAGCTCTTCCTCTAGCTCGGCCAGGGCCGAGTGATCAATCCCCTTCGATACGGGGGTCAGCTGGATGTAAGTGTCGTAGCGACATCGCGTCGTACTGTTCAACTCTTCGGAGTCGTCTGTAAAAGTAGGGGAAAGAGAGAGAGAGAGAGAGAGAGAGAGAGAGAAAAGCACAAGGCCACGGAAACAGGGGAGGGGTAAGCGGTGACATGACTGGCGGCTGTGTCAGAAGGGCGGTGGAACATCGAAAGTGGCCAAACATTCGAGCTGCCATCCAGGTATACATCTTTGCACGATCCACTTACCATATTCATCGGTTACCAGCATGGCTTCGAGCAGCCTCTGGGTATACACTTCGGTGGTCAAATTCTGTGCGGTAGCGAAGGTCGCGTTGGTGGGCATAACCTTGACTACTTCGAGTAAATCGGTGATGTTCCGATGCTCGGCAGCGGTCAGGTACATTGTCCCGTTCCGCCGGAAATGAAACCCATTCAGCCGGTACCCGTCGAGCCCTGTAGGTCGTCGGAGTAACATACTACCAGTAATGCGGGCCACGGATTTATCCGTGGTATCAAGGGCCTTGAGTTCCAACCGCATTTCATGGCCGTTCGGCGAACCCGGGAACGTCGCTTCGCCATCGTCGCCATTTGCATCGACAGAAGCCGTGGCGTTGGGCCCGGTCAGGTTGTGGAAATTAACGGGACCGCGGAACGACGCCGAGAGAGACTCGTAGTAGACGTGCGGCTGGTCCGTGACTGCCAACAGACGGGTGAGGTTCCGTTGGACCTCCTCAGGGTAGGTCGGCCGAGTGGCGTTACCGGCAAAGGTTAGGTTATGCAGTGCGTCCCGCCAGGTATCAATAGCGTGGAGGTTGGCATCGTGGCTTGGACCTTCGTTGCTAAAAAAACCGCCCGAATGGAGGAGGATAAAGTACACAAAGAATAAGAATATAAAGTACTGGCAGCGGTTCATCATGGAATATGAGGGCAGGTGTAGTGCAGCTTGTGCGTGAGAAAGAGAGAGAGGCCAGAATTACAAGCATGTAATTCCACGAAGCCAGGATCTCAGGCAGGTTGGACTGTCGGGGCTTGGCATTACTTGGGGTCGGGAGTTGGGCAGGCAGAATGACGAGACATGGGGATGGTATAGTTAGCCACAGCGGATGCAAAGTGGGTAGCTGTAGAAAGTGGGGCAAGTTCAAGGATGCGGTCACGTTGGGCCCAGGCTGCCATGGTCCCGTTAAGGTAGACTTAGAAATGGTGTGATGTGCTAAACCTCCCCTCAAGGTCTAACACAGGGTTGGGGTTTGTGGGGGGAGAGAGGCGGCCCCATGCCCCCCCCACCTTACCCTCCAATGAGCAGGGGATAATAACGGTATGCCACACCCAAAAGACGTCTGCTCCGGTTTGGTCTTTGCTTGACCTTTCTACAGAGCATCGAATGCTGAACCAGCTGCCCGGGCCATTGGCATATCCCCCTGATACCCGGCAACGTTTAGTGAAGCTTTCTATATTAGATAAGGCGGAGCAGTGGGCCCTGCCCCCCCTCCCGTTTCTACCTCACAATTGACATGTCATGCTGCTGGGCTAGATGAGTGCTCTCGCCTTTTTCCTAATAGTTCCATACCTATTTATTACTGTCCCTCCATCCAGACAGATGTCTGTGGTCAACCAGATATGGATAGCCGTATCTCCGGATAGGAGCCGAGGAGAAGCCCTGGCCCACTGTAGCGCAGGCAAAGCAGAGTCGGTGCATTGGCTGGTGTGGCCCTATGACGTCAAATGTCCTCGCCTCGGATTGGCTCGCCTATGCCGCTGTATACGATCCTGTAGATGCTCTGGGCGCCAATCATGTTGCAGGTTCGCTGGCAGGGTTATTTTGAACCATACCTGTGGAAACCATAAACCCTTTGGCCGGATCGTGTGTGCAGCTGCGCCTTGGTTGGTACGTAGCGCTTTAAACCCCTACGTTAGCCCTTAAGGTCATCCCCACAACGTCTGTCCAATTGCGGCTGAGTAATGGCCTGGCGGGCCTGGCCGACTTGCCATCGTTGAGGCGCGGCGGTTGCGTGCCAAACTAAAGATTGGCATGCCCCGGTCAAGTGACTATGCGGTCCAGGACCGCCCCCTGGTCAATCTGGGAAGACGTGACCACGGGAGCAATAGGACCATTAGCGATACGATACCTTCGCGTCTTCTTGAGCGCTTACCTGACAGGGAACCCCTTCTGGTCTGGAGCCTTCCCCAGCCCCCCCCCTCCTGGTATCGGCCGTCGTGCGAGCAAGTCCGTGGCCAGGAGCCAACCTCGGCCATGGAAAAATGCCCCGTGCATGCGACATGTAAGTCTCGCACGGCCCCAACAAAACCTCCCAGGCCTGAATTGACGACTCGCCCTTCATTTCCCCTGGCAGCTCACCTAGGTTGGGTATTGGCTTATGGCCCCTCTATTGACGGATGCGAGGTTAAGTGGCAGCTCTACTTAGGCGGCATCATGTGCGCCCGACAAGCTACGTGCCACTCCAAAGGCTGCCAAAGCCGGTTGGCCCAGACAGGCCGGGTAACGTGCCAGGGCCTCGGAGAGGAAGGTTACGAGGGTCAGACGCCGCCGCCACCCTTTAATCGGCCAGGGAGCGGTTGGCCGAGGCCGTGTCAACGGGTACGCACGGTGCATTAACCGCATAGAACATATGCGGTTAAACCTATTTGCTACTTTATAAAGGGACATGCGCATCCTATGTCTGTTCGATTAGCGAACCCCTTTGCCCATCACCGCTTATTTTCTGGCCATTAGCCTCACACTGCCCTTGCAGCCACCCATATTTCGGCAGCCTTAGATACCACCCCCCCCTCCCCCCTCTGATATTGCCACTGTTGCCATCAAGATAGTCGGGCTGTGTCCTCCTGCCGGCCAAGGCGCGTCCTCGCCGGACCTTCACGGCTTACCACCGTCACCTTTCCGCACCTTTCACAGAACCTCGCTCGTATGCAGCCCGGCTCGCCACCCTTATCCCTACGTCACCGTAGCGCCTAATGGAACTCCCGTTATCTTTCTTTGCCCTCTTTCACGACGCTTACTCATCCCCTACGTGTTGCTCGGCTCAACTTCCCAATCTTTTGTAGCCGGCTCTGTCAGTCACGGTTACTCAGCCCAGCCAGGTACCAGCAACCTTACCCACGTTCTTTCTTATGTTCGCGTCCTCCTGAGTTATCACCCTGACCCGATCACCGAGCCCGTCATCCAACCGGACTTACGCGGATTCCTACCGCTTATTATCTTTCCTCCCTCCTGCCCATCGTGCCGCTCGATCGTACATTCCTAAATCCCTAGTTTAGTTCCTCCGAGGGCCACTACATCCCCCCTTCCCGTCGCGCCATGCCGACCGAACCGCGCAACGTGCGCTCCAAGGGCAAGTCACCCGACAGCGGTTCCCCCATGGGTTCCCCGGCAGGATCTGCACCGCGTCAGTTAGCCTCAGAGCGGCTGTCGAGCTCACCGTATTCCGCTCGGCCTGGACTGGACCACCGCGTGAGCGGCGAGTTTGGACAATCCTACCGGTCCAACCGCAGCCAACTGGCACCAGGAAGCTACCAAGAGGGAACGGCGGGCAGTGACGACGCAGTGTCCATCACCGTGGATCCCGATGAGGCCGCCAGGGTCCTACGGCGCCACCTAGTCACCCGGCCGCGTGATCAGGGCGACGACGGGTCCTTAGCCCCCGGCAGTGACTGGGACTCAGACTACGACGACGACCGCGGCAGCGCTAGCGGCACCGGTCCCAGCGGCAACGTCCTGCCCAACCCGCATACGCTGTTGGGCGGAGATATGACCCACCACATTTACAAGTGGTCGGAAAATCACGAGCAGGCGGCCGCCGCCCGCAAGCGTCGGTCCCAGTCGGTCACGGACCTGGTGGCCGCCGTACACGGCCGGCTCCCGCCCAATGCAAACCCGGCGGCCGCCGCCCAGCTCATCAAGCAGCCCGGTGGGTTTCGCCGTCATTTCGTAGCCCAGAAGGCCGCCCAAGAGGGTCAACCCCCGCCCAGTTTTCTCACCCGGAACTTCATTGACTTCATTGCTCTGTACGGCCATTTCGCCGGCGACGACTTCCCCAGCGACATTGACGACGATGACTACGAGGGACCGCCCGATATGGCCTATTCGGCCAGCTACCGTGACCTCCACCTGGCTGGATCGTCGTCGCCTCGCGTGCGGCCTCGCTTCCGCCGCACCTATGGTACCCTCGAGGACGACTTTGAATCCGAGCTGGAGACGGGCGATGAGACCGATGAGGACCGCCTGGCCTTGGAACGGCCCCTGCGCCGCAGCCTGATCACCCCGGCCGAACGCGCGGCCGCCGCTGGCACGCCCAGTCGGCTCTCCCGTCGTACCACCATGCGGTCCACCGCCAGCGCCGCCGCCACGGCCAGTCCCAAAAAGGCCTTCTTCCTCCTCATGAAGTCCTTTGTGGGCACCGGGGTCCTCTTTCTGCCGCGCAGTTTCTACAATGGTGGATTGACTTTTTCGGCCGTGTTACTGGCGTTGGTGGCCTACTTGGCCCTGTACGCCATGCTACTCTTAGTAGAGTGCTACGCCAAGATACCGGGCAGTTTCGGTGACATTGGACTGGCCCTGTACGGTCCTAAGGCGCGCTATGCCGTACTGTTCTCTATCGTCTTCTCCCAGATCGGCTTTTGTTGCGCCTACACCATCTTCGTGGCGCGCAGCCTCCAAGAGGTGGTCCAGAACGTGACGGACTGCCGGGTTGACCTGGGTATCGCGTTCTGGGTCTACGTGCAGCTGGCCATCTACATCCCACTGGCCATGGTGCGCAAGATCAAGAACTTTTCGCTCGCCGCCCTGGTCGCCGATGTGTTCATCCTGCTCGGTCTGGGCTACCTCTACTACTTTGATGTGAGCAAGCTGATCACCGTGGGCGCCGCGACCATCCGGCACTTCAATCCGTCCAGCTTCTCGCTCTTCATCGGGACGGCCGTGTTCACTTTTGAAGGGATCGGGCTGGTACTGCCCATCGTGAGTAGTATGAAGGAACCGGCCAAGTTTCCGCGCGTGCTCACCATCTCGCTGGTGGCGTCGGCCGTCATCTTCATCTCCATGGGTGCCCTGTCCTACCTGACCTTCGGCGACAAGGTGGAGACGGTGGTGCTACTCAACCTGCCGGCCAACGACCCGATGGTGCCCATCGTGCAGTTCGTCTACGCCCTGGCCATCATTTTTTCAGTCCCGCTCCAGATGTTCCCGGCCATCCGTATCCTGGAGGCTGGCCTGTTTGTGCGGTCCGGCAAGGGCAACCCTTGGGTGAAGTGGCAAAAGAACCTGTTCCGTACGCTACTGGCCTTCTTCATCGCCTCCATCTCGGTGGTGGGCGCCGACAAGCTCGATCGGTTCGTGGCCCTGATTGGCAGCTTTGCCTGCATCCCGCTCAGCTTTATTTACCCGTCGCTCTTCCACCTCCGTGCCGTCGCCCGCACCCGGAAGCAGCGCATCATTGACATTCTGCTCTGCGTGTTTGGCCTCATCACCATGGTGTACGTGACCTACACCACCATCGAGAGTTGGATCATGGATGACCCGGAGCCGCCGTCCTCCATCTGCCCGCCGAAGAACTAACCACGGTGATGTAGTGTTCGGTTCTCAGCCCCTCCCCCCGCCCCTTTCTCCATGCGTTTGCTCGCACAGGTTAGGAGTTTTTTTTTGGATTGATGTTCACATACGCGGCCTTTGCACTTTTCTTTTTAATCGTTCGTTACTCTGTACCCTTACCCTGCCTCTCTGCCCTATATCAGTTGATCTTTCCTCCTTGAACTTTTCCTGCTGCTTCTATCCTCTTTTTTTTTAACCCCGAGCACACAAGCGACGTCCCGTGCCTTGCCTCTCTGAGGAGGTCCACGTTTGCTTCCTACATTTTATCTAAAGTTTTCCCCAATGGTATGCCTGTCGCCATTGAAGATTATTGGGCGCTGCATGTCGTGCCAATCGTGCTTGCTTGATCATTCCCTCCCCCTGGCTCTTCCATGTACGATCAGAACTATCTAAATTGGGCCTCAGACAGGCCACAGATACGGTGCTCGAGTGTGATTGAAACTCCGCTACAAGATACCCGTGGCCGTACCGTTTTGGGCTCACACGGTGCTACTTTCGAAAGTACAAAATGGGGGGGGGAGAGAAAGGGACAGAAAAACGCCACGACCATATGTCGATTGCTTGGGGATGCATCACTTTCCACGGATAGCCGCTAGCCATAGGCCTACATTATGCCGCGCGAGATAATGTTTACCGCAGGATTGGCAGACGGATGGTGCGGTGGGCTTGGACAACAGCCGGCAGTAGCGCTATCCCGGTCTGGGCGCTGGCACGAGGGTAAGCAAGAGGTGAGGGGAGGCGGGAAAGGCTAAACACTAACCACCCGAATACTGCGGGGTGTGGGGAGTTTTAAACCCCCCCCCCCCGCAGTGTTCAGCGAAGCACGCAGTACGGAGTACGTGTGTTACCCCTAGGCTGCTCGAATAGGGAGGGGCGATTAGGACCGACTACCGATGGGCTGGTTTAAACCTCATCCGACTCGCAGCCGGACGGTCGATCCGCCCTTCTCCTCCTCCTCTTTCGTTCTTTCGAACTGTTGTTTCGTTTTATTAGTAGACTTGTTAGTATTCCGATCCCGGAGTTAAAAGGTAAGTCTCGTCAACCGGACCCCAGCACAATCGCTACCGGGCTATCTACCTGTAACGCCAACCGGTGGGAAGTAGCCAATCCCCTCCTCCCCCGAGCATACGGCGGGGCGGGGCGATGACTGACTGGGTTTCATCAACCGCCCAATCCCCGTGCCCCCTTCCTTCCAGCCCTCGCCGACTCTAGTCAGCCGCGCCACACTCAGTGAGCCTTGGTGATCGCTTAGCTAGCCTTTTGACTAACCCACGCTCCCCTGCCTTCGGTCAACCACATCCTTCAAATCTGCTTCGCTCTCTACTGCTGTTCAATTTTTGATCCGTGCTTACAGTGCGCACCGTTACCCCACCGTATCGGTCGTTCATCATCTCCCGATCCTCGTCACCCTCTGCCGTTTCCTGTGTCCGCCTGTTTATCGCCCATCCGCCACCCAACCCACATCCCGATGTTCTCGGCTATCGTGTTCGCCCTCGGCCTCCTGGCCGCGGGTATCTACTTTATTAGGCCTGAACTCTTCCAGGAACTGCTCGGCCAGACCCAGAATAAGCCCAAGACGCGCAAGGAGTCCAACCGTGCCGCCCCTGGAGGTAAGGGTGCCAAGGCCCAACACACCCCCTCGCTCTCGGGCGACGAGGAGTTTGGTCTGGATGCCAAGAAGCGCAAGGTCGGCCAGGCCGGGAACGCCACCGATGCCACCGCAGCCCAAGGTAACCGTGGTCGCGTCCGCGGTGGTGGTAAAGGCAAGAAGGGCGGCAAAGGCCGCGCAGCTGGTGCCCCCAAGGTGAACCTCACCCCGCGCGTTCGTAGCGCCGATTCGTCCGAGGACGAGCAAGGCGAGGACGGCCCGGCCTTTTCCTCCCGCATGGCTTCCAGCAACCCCTTCGATCTCCTGGATCAGAACCGCGCTGCCGCCCAGAAGAAATCCGAGGATCTTGCTACCCCCGTCGCTGCTCCCACGCCTTCCACCGGCAAGGGCAAGTCGGGCCGTCGTACGAAGTCTAAGGCCGCCAGCGTCGCCCCCATTGCCCCCGTCGTTGCTGCCAGCCCTGACTCGTCGTCGGTCTCTGAAGACGACAGTTATGTCAAGGTCACTCCTGCTGACCGCCAGGGCCCTGCCGACCGTCCATCTTCGCCGGAATCCGCCGCCCCTGCACCTGAGGTCGCCAGCGTGAGCAACCCGCCCGTCACCCAGCAGCCTTCGTCCGGGGGACTGAAGCCGGTGCCCCGCAGCTCCTCGGGAGCCCAGGACCACGCGGCCGCGGCCCGTTACGCCACCCAGCTTGCGGCCAAGGATGTCGAACTTCAGACCCTCCAGCGCCAGCTGAACCAGAGCCAGGCCGAGGCCCGCAAGACCGCACGCCAGTGGGAGGACCTGCAGGCCAGCCTGGCCAGCGGGACCGGCTCGGACCGCCAGACCTATGTGCAGCAGATCAAGTCCCTGGAGACCAAGGTCGAGTCGCTCAACTACACCAACCAGCTCATGTACAAGCAGCTGGGGGCCAACAAGGAAACCGAGAAGAACCTGAAACTGCAGAACGCGCAGCTCGAATTAACGCAGCAGCGTCTCCGCGAGAGCGAGGGTACGCTCCGCAACGAAGTGGATCAACTGTCCCGCGCCGTTGACCAACTACGCAGCGAGCGCATGGCCTACTACAACGACAAGGACAGCCACAGTCGCCAGATGCACGAGCTCAAGTCTAACCACACCGCCCTGCTTGCCGAGCTGAACGGAAGCCAGTCCACCATCCAGCAGCTCCGTGCCGAGGCTGACCAGAACGCCCACGCCCTAGCCCAAAAGGACCGCGCTCTGGCTTCTCTCGAGTCGATCGTGCAGTCCTACAAGGACGAGTCGGAGGACTCTCGCTCTCTGCGCTCCGACTACGACCAGCTGCTGCCCCGTTTCCAGGCCCTCGAGGCGGAGCATCGTACCGCCCTGCAGGCCCGCCAGGACCTCGAGACCCAGCTCAAGGAGGCCCGCGAGCAGGCGGGCCAGTCGACTACCCGCAGCCGCAGCGAGGTGGAGGCCGCCCAGCGCGAAACCGCCGCTCTTCAGGCCCGCGTGGAGTCCCTCGAGCGTGATGCGCAGCAGGCCGCAAGCGAGCACGACAGCGAACTCCAGCGACTCCAGGCTGAACTGGAGACTGCTCGCCGCGACGCTGCCGAATTGGAGAGCCTCCAGGCCCGCCTCGCCGGGGTAAATGAGGAGCTGGCCATGTCGGAGCGTACCCGCACCGCTACGACTGCCGAGCTTCAGGGTAACCTTGATGCGGCACGCCGCCAGGCCGCTGACCTCGAGGCCCAGGTGGAGCAGCTCACCCAGAGCGGCTCAACTCACTCTGAGGAGCTCGCTGCCGTTCGTGCCGCCGAGGCCGAACTGAACCAGACCCTCGTGGCCAGCAACGCCAGCCTGGCCGCCGCCGAGGAGCAGAAGACCGCCTCCGAGGCCGCTCTCCGCCAGGCCCAGGCCGACCTCGAGACCGTCCGCGAGACCGACAAGGCCAACACCGAGAAGATTGCCCGGCTGACCAAGGCTCTCGATACCGCCAAGGCCCTTATCCAGACCCTTAAATCAGCCCCCGCCGCCAGCGAGTAAGAGAGGCCTGCCCCCTCTCCCCTCCCGCGGTGCGACGCGTATGGTACAATGATGGCGGTGATGGAATATGAAGCCATAATGCCCCTTCCCTTTACCCCCCGTCCGGTCTGCCTTACGCAGCTCGACTCCCCTTACCAGCCCGTTACATACTCACTCGATTCCATACCATTAACCATGCTGTATGCGCCGGATAATGTTGTGTGTTACATGTTTGTCTCCATTTGGATAGCGGCGCGCTTATAATTATACCCGTTTAAACTCTATCGCACACATATAAAGGTCGCCTGTTTATTTGAGCGTTTCCGCATGGACTAATCGATCACAGAAAGGTTGAGGGGAGGTTGTTCAGATTGGCCGCAACCTAACTATGGCTACATGCCACAATTAGTTTTATTTTTCAAGCCAGGTGTAGACCCCGTACCCTCTCCTCAAGCTATACCGGCTGCGGCTAATTGACTGCGACCTACCACGCCAATACCCTACGTATCATCGGACTAAGCCCTGAGGTTTGCGTGGCCGGCGTCGTTGCTAGGCCGACTGCAAGCGTGGCCAGGGACCATACCTCCAGATCAGAAGGTGGTGCAGGCCATTGAGGTCTACGCCATGAATGATTACCCCCGGGCCAGCAGTTCCGAACTAGCTGAATTGAATATATTCGTCCCCCTCCCCACTAACTCCACTCAGTCAACCTCCATTCCGGCGTGGAGATCTGTCTACATGTCCTGGCGATATCGCTAGGTTAAATGGTCACCCCCACACCAATACATACCATAAAAGTCCATTACTAGCCCACCGTTAGCACTATATACCGTTGATGAGGTGGCTGAAAAGGGATACCTGACAAGGATTCTATACAATGCATAGTAGAGTTGTAGCATTCGCACCATTACCCACTGGCTCTCTATTTATTTTTCTATTCTGTAACCAGTATCCGATACATGTTGGCCTGCGTGCAGCGTGTTGACTGCCCCCCTCGCCTCCTTTCAGTTCACGAAAAAAAGTGGGGGAGGGGGGAAACGGGCGTCTAGGCGACCATAGGCTGTCCATCCGCCATGAGAGCTTGGATATTCACAATCGTTGCCTCGCGGCGTTCGGTCAGTTGCTTGTAACGCTGCTGAAGCTCGTTCTCCTGGCGCTTAGCCCGTTGTAGCAATTCCTTCGCCGACTGCTGACGGTGTGGGAGGGCGATGCCAGACTCGTGGCGCGCCAGGGTGGTGAAACACTCAGTATCTATTCGCATCTGCTGGAGGGCGGCGTAAAGGTCCGTCAGGCTTGACTGGAACTGAGTCGCGCGGGCCCGGTACCCGCCGAGCAAAATCCCGAGCTTCTTATCGGCCTTGGCCGCCCGTTGCGTGTCCTTGACCAGGCGCTCGCGGTATGCGACGAAGAGCGTATGTAGGGCCCGGTGCTGCATCGCAGGGTCGTCCACCTCAACTAGTCGCGTCGTGGTGGCCATGGAGCTAGCGGTGACGGATTCCCCGGTGGATTCTGTGACGTACACGTCCTGAATGGCCGCGAGCGGATTGTGGACGATGTCCACCAGTTTCTGCCAATCACGCTGCAGTTCCATTCTCACCCGGCTCGCCAGCTCCTCGCTGGGTAGCGGGGAGGCTTCGTCAGTAATTAGCTGGCGGGCGGCTTCAAGCTCGCCGTCAGTATAACGGGCGGGCTCGGTGGGCCTCTCACCTACCACCCCCCTGTCGCCCGCCTGGGGGAACGCAACGCGGTCGTGGGCCATGAGGACTACCATTTCGTCGGCCAGCAGTCGGCGGAGCTCATCCAGGACCGGGGCAGTGGCGGTCGCCACCACATCTTCTGGTAGAGCGACGAGGGTGCGAGAAGGGGTCGGGAGGGACTCGAAGACGGGCCGGGATTGTGGGCGCAGTAGGCCACGCTGTACGACCTGGGTACGCCGGCGGAGTTCTCGCAGCCGGTCCTTCTCACGCTGCGCGCGGAGTCGCTGGTCACGGTCCGAAGCGTCCTCGCCGCCATAGGCCGCGTCGACAGGGCCAGTAGTGCTCGGAACGGCCATAAGGGCTGGATCGTCGAGGGCCATGGCGTCAGGTACCACAATCTCGAATTCATTCTTCGGGGCCGGCAGAGATAGAAGACTCTGGGCCAACCTCTGCTTGGTCTCGGCGGCGCTGGCGCGCAGCGTGGCCATGGAACTCTCGCCGGCATAGGGTGTCGAACGGACCGAGTCGGCCCTCGGCGTCGGGTTGATGGTGAAGGCGTCCCGATAGGGCGTATTCGCCACGTCCAAGGGGCGGCCGCTTCCTGGAGCCGGAGTGGCGCCGGAACCCATGCCAGTCGGGGCCCGGAACGGGGTGAGGAGGGGGTTAGGGGTGGGGGCGATCCCATGACCGGCGTGGGGTGTGGTGTCGAACTCGGTGGCGCCCTGACCCAACAGTGGCGTGGGGGCCTCGGTCATGCGGCGTAGGCTCCGGGCCTCGGCCATGAGCCCATTGGCAATGGCTGGGGTCTGTGGGGTGCGTACGTCGCGGTTCCGCTGCGCGGTGGCTCGATAGTCGTTAAGTAGGGCGAGCGAGGACGGATTCTGGCTATCACCCACCAGTTCCTGGGCAGTCTCGTTGGCTAAGCCGAATTTGACAATCTCTTCCAGCTCCGCCTCGGTCACCTGGGGCGCCGGCAGGACCAGGCGCTGGCGCTGCATCACCTGCTCGGTCTCCTCCATCTGGCGCACGCGCTCATTTGTACTGCTGGGCACGAAGGCAATATTACCGCCACCCTCCTCGCCGCCCTTCTTGGGCTTCTTGGTCTTCTTGCGTGCCTCCTCTTGGTCACGGCGCTTACGGCCCTCGATCTGGATGAGGCGTTTCTTAAGGAGATCGAGATCGTTGGAGCGACCCAGTTCCTCAGTAGCGTCGTAGAAGCCTGAAGGTATGAGAAGAGTAGGGAGATACAGTGCAAGCGTAAGTAGGTGGTGATAAAAGGGGAGTGAGCAAAAGCGAGCAGTTAAGCACCGGCGTCATACAGAACTAGGGAGTATTTCTGCCAACGACCCACGATCCCGTCAGGGAGAACGGTAGCAACGATTTAGTCATAAAATATTGCCGACTGTACAGTGCCGAAACGCGGCAAACCTTACCTGGTGCTGGTCTCTTCTCGAACGGAATATCCGCGTTGTAGTCCATCCCGTGCGCCTTCCTGCGCTTCTTAACCTCGATCCCGGCGGCCTTGAGCTCGCGGCTCTTCTGGAGGGCGGTAAGACGACGGGCTTCCTCCAACTGGCGCTCTCGGGCCTTGCGCTTGGCCTTTTTACCCTGCGTGTTAGCCAGACGGGCCCGGGCCTCGGCCAGCATGTCCTTTTCGTCGTCATCCATGTCAATGGCGTCCGGTCGCGCCGGTTTGGTCTCCGGGTTGGGGTGGATTTCCCCGGGACGCAGCCGCATGGAGCTGCCACTGTCGGCGGCAGGCGCCGCACCTTCCCCACCCTGCGGACCCGCCAGGCCCAGGCCCGACGACGAATCCTCGGCCTCGGCCTCATCCAACAGCTTCTGGTACCGATCCAGGCACTGAGCCGGGGTGCGGCCCACGATAGGGGCGATGGTTCGCCATTGTGTGGGCATGAGCTTAGCCAGGTGGAGGAGCTTCTCCTCCTCCTCCCGCGTCCACTCCATCTTCTTGATGCTCGGGTCTAGCCACTCGTACCACCGGGCCTTGCACTGCTTGGCCGACTTTCGACCTAGGAGTGACGAAACGCGGGACCACTGGTTCTTGCCGTACTTCATGACAGCGGCCTTGAGGATCTCGTCCTCCGTGTTCTTCCACACGCCACCTGTCAGCACGACAGAACAGCGACAAAGTGAGGAGGGGGCGTGGGTGAATTTTATATCATAGTGTTAAGGTTCGTATAAGCAAGCATAGCCTAACGTGGCCGTTCTTTCTACCGTGGCAAGTATGCGCACTGCGACCGCGGTAAGAGGTGGGTGACATGTGGTCATCTTACCCTTGATGAAAACCCGCATGGTGGTTGAATCGACTGGCCGTGGCCGGAAGGGATTAGAATGGTCAAAATAAAGAATGGGGGTCCCTCGGTGGGTCAAATAGCTTAGAAGAGGTAATAGAATGAGGTGCCGAACAAAAGCATTGCAAGAGGGAACGGATGTGGAATCCAGGATAGTTGAAACGCCCGATGTCACAGAAAAAACTGGGGGTTGAGGAGGGTCTGCGCCCTAGGACGCGTCTGGGCTGGCATTCCACAATGCCATTCCTTCTCGGGAGTTGGAATCCCCACTTTTCCACGACTGTCGTTGACTCTGACCCAACAAAATGTTTGGCAAGGAATTATGCTCCCGATTTCACTGCCTAGAGGACTGTACTCCTTCTATCACCACTCGCCCAATCCCTTTCCCTGCCGAATCCAATTATGCTATATTTTGATCACCCCCCTCCGCTGAGGTCCAAACCCCCAAGCATTCGAGTAGCTAGCCTTACCCACTCTTCTATAATTGCATTGCGCCTAATAACATTACGTGCAAACCGCTGCAATGGAGCCGGACGCTTGGGATGACTCTGAACTAATCCAGGCCTGGGACGATGCGCTTAATCAGTACCGCGACCACCATGGCCGGGACTACAAGGCCGGTGACGAAAGCGAGGCGGATTTCACAGGGTCTGAGGAAGGCGACGAGGAGTATTACGACGAAGATGGAGAGTATGAGGAGCAAGGTGGCGCAGGGGACGACAGCTACGCGGCCGAACCGACAGGGGAGGACAATACCCAGAAAGCCACCGAGTCGACGAAGCTCGCAGCCTCGACCGTCCGGTCACCTCCACAGGTACCACCATCCACCAATCCCACGCCGCCCGCTCCACCGCCTCCGTTCATCCCAGCAGGTGGGGCGTGGGCCGGCCCGACTCACTCGTCGGCCCCGGTTCCACCCAACTTATCGAGCATTCCGGACGACCAGGGTGAACTGTCCAACCTGCTCATGTCGTGGTATTACGCCGGCTACTACACTGGCTACTACCAGGGCCGTCGTCAGCGATGAACTTCCGCATGGCATCGCCTCGGTCTGCCTGCTACTCGCATGAGATCGCCAATAAATTCCGATACTGCAGTTGGTAATACGCAGGAGACCTGCCGAGAACAGGTGGGATTCGTCGTCGGACTGGGTTCCCCAGCGTATCATCATCATGCCGCTCCATTACATCCGCCCATTGGAAAAACAACTAGCCTTCTAACATCCAAGGCTGTCTGGTTGACATGATGGGGCGTAAGCGAACCGGGTCGCCGGTAAAGGGAAGCTTCGATTTCCGTCATGGGAATATCGGAGTGGCTCGGATGCCATTTCAGAGCATATTCTGTAAATACCAAAGCTGCCGGTAGATACTTAACCGCGTCAACCCGGTTTTGGTCATTGCAGAGAAACGAAAGGTGTGATAAGTTCCGCTGCGTGAATGAAAGGAGCGTCAGTGCGATTGATGATGTAAATAGCATATTCTCTCCCTGCGCATCAGTTCTCATGGCTCCGACCAATCGGCAACACAACGGTGGATCCCAAGCGCCAAGCGTAATCTTCCATCTCGAAGCAACGGAACAACTTCTCAGCCCTCGTCAGTCTGGCTGCGGTTCAGCTACGAAAGAGCGTCAATTCTAGCGCCCACAGCACGTACTTCAGGATACGCGGACCGCGAGGTTGCCCGGCCGCCATGCATCAGCAGCTTTAGCCCAACCAACGTGGTGAGAGGCTTACTGACCACTCAGGCAATCGTTCCCAGCATGTGGGCTACACCCACCACGACCTGAAGTACCTACTGGATTTCACCACTGATCGCCGGGATACTTGGCCAGGGTCAGGGACCAATCCGGATGCAAAAAAAATCAATTACCGGGTCCATCAGACGGACGCTCTGACCACCTTACCACTCACCCATTTCTCCGCCCGCCGGAAAACACATGTTAGTTCGGCCGAAAATACCATTCTAATGGACCGTAGCTGCGTTACTTGTCCGCCTTCGGGATAAGGCTTATTAGTGCTCAGAAACGCGGGCCGTTCGAGAGGCCGATCATCGATGCCTCGAACCAGTGGTCGTTACCAGGGCTGACAGGAAGCCTACAGATGTCTTGGCTATCCACTTCCCTATCGCGTCTGAACCGAACCTATGGCGTTCGACGCCACCTTGTACCGATCCATACGTGCAAAAATGAGTGGCCAGTGGCCACCCTTTTCTAACTGCACCATTCGGATGGGCCTGCGGTGCCAAGCCCAGACCAATGTCGGGGGAAAAGAGGGTATGATTAGATGACCGACACTGCACGCAGGTGTACGGGAGGCACACGAATAGCTGGAAAGACCACGGCGACGATGGTGCACACAATGATCACGAGCCTTACCCCGCACCTTCCCACCCCTGCCTGCCGATTATTGGATGTAACCACCATACTGGGATGTGACTGGCCAACACCAAACAGGCAAGTGTGGTGGTTGACGGGTAGGTGTGTGCTTAATCTCCCCCCCCTGTCGAAGATTACCACCCAATCCTTTAATATCGTGTACCACATCCCCTTGACTCCATAATAATAGCGGTGGCCGATGATCACTACTTTGTAAACCAAGGCACGCGGTACAGATATGGACAGACAAGCTTGATCTCCTTTTGACTACATAGGCGGTGTGGCCAACCTTCTTCGTCTAATATATAAGTGCTATCCTCGCCTCGTGATGGATTCAGACTACTATTCCTGCGACTCTTCCTTCTTAACCACGCCAACACCCCTCTCCGTTCAACACCCACGGCCCACGATGAAAGTCCTTCGCTACACCATCGCTGTCACCATGGTCCTGGCCCTACTTCTCAATGTCCAACCTGCTGATGCCGCTCCTTCACCCGAAATTGTCGTAACGGTGGGAGGCTCTAGACCGCCCGGTATGAATAATGGCGGAGGTCTCCTCCCCGGCTCCAAATGGTAGAATTCTATGCGAATATTTGCCCGCATCTTCCACCCTTGGGATCTGGCTACTGCTTTACCGCCCCACTTGCCCGTCTACATCCCGTCTATCGCTCCCACCTTAAGGCTTTCCATCGTTTCATTAATGTAGGGCGTACTCGCGTGTCCCTGTGGGATATAGTAAGTTTGGCGAAATGATTGAAACCTCGGATATTTAGGTCGAAGTGGACAGACCGTGAATTTTTGAACGTACCAACTAATTCGGACCGCGCCTGCCCCGTACGTGATACTTTAAGTAGTTGTTTTCCTATTTACTGATAATTAAGTCGCTTGATATCCCCTATAAAGGATAATAAACTGACAATCAAATGCGACTGGGCCCCTCTTAGCAAATACTCACTGTGGACATGGATCGAGGCTGCCCGCAACAGGGAGGGGAGAAACTCACCTTAGGTATACTGAGGGCGACCGCACCCGACCGTTTTAGGTCTGGCTTTCAATGGACACCTGTTCCTTACCCCAAAAGCCCCTTTTTAAGCGGGCCTGTGCGGTGATGTAAAGAGTACGCTGCTTTGGGGTGCCGATCAGTACATCATGAGGCCGGCCGATGATTTTGGCAAACTACAATTACGATTTGGCTCTCCCTTTACTGCTGCCCTTACTTTTAACCTGCGTGGGTGGCTGTACTAGACTCCCTAGCACACTTCGCTGTTTAAATTGCATGAGATGGGATGTCAGCTTAGTCACTTGTTAATTTTTAATTCCTTCTTTTATACCCTTTTTGATTTGCACTCCGCCTTCGTTGTCATGGGATAGGCTTGGTTAGAAAAAGCTTTTGTGGTGCCCGTAAAAGTTGGCGGGAGTTCGAGGTTAAATAGTGTATCAGCAGGGATGATTGAGAGGGAAAGAGAAGGAAGGGCCACCCGTAGGTGACGAGTGCTACGCACCTGTCAAGCAATACAAAAGTATGAATAGTGGACAAGACGGAGACCGAGGTCGTCAAGGCGAACTCGGGAGTTCATATAGAAAGGTTGGCTGCGAGGGGCCATGGTTCGGAGGTGGTTCTGGGAGGTCAACGGTTTCCTGAGGTTGCGCTTTAGTAGTGTGAGTTCGAGAGGAAATGCATGGAAGTGTTATGTGGGTCGGGTAGTCGGTTGCATGGTGACCCGCAGGTGTCAAGGATGCACAGCGGTGCCCACCCGAACAAGCCTAGGGTGGACTTTTGGGCGCCGTAGTTTTATACACGATTAAAAAATTTTATTGCACCTTCCGATGGTTCCCAGTTAGGAGTATATAAACCCACTGAATTAACGCAACTATAAAAGACAAGCCCTGATTTTATATGTTCTCAAAATACATACCAAATTAATTCTTAACTGTTTACCACCCTCATACCAAAGTGTCCCCCATGTGCACCTCTAATCTCATTACCGGCTTTCCCTGCGAATTATTACCCGTATTCGTCTTCAAACCCGCCCCCCTCTTTGCTTGGAAGCGTCGCCCCTGCTCACCTTCAGAAGTATCGTACTTTTTTATTTCATATTATACCTAAAAAAATCGTAAAACACCAAAAACCATCTAGTATTGCCTTTACCTTCTCGGGATAAGAACATCGCCTATCCTCCGTCTTGCGCCACCTTCACTGACTACCTGAATGCTTCCCATTATGCTGCTCTCCAATGACAACCTGCCCGCACACTACTTGGACCGTGACCCCCCTCGAAACCCTAACGCCACTTAGCCAGGGCCAGCTAATTCCCAGGTGCCATAAAGTAATATTGGCACCCGTGAGTATAACAGTTTTTTATTTAGAACTGGTTAAAGGGAGCTACAGATATTCCCCACCCGATTATGGTGAGTGGAGAATGTAAGCACAGTTCCATCGACGCTGGGGGTTATAAACCTTAGGCATGGCTAAAGAGCAGCTCGTCCAAGCCCATAGGGGCGTCTGTAACATGGGATGGGCGGCTGTGGCTTACCCACCCTCCCCTCTTTTCAACCATCAGTTTGCAATCTTCAGCTGTACCAGGCCTTCCAATAAATCCGAGACCTTCCACCATTTGATAATATCCGTGCGGGCGAGTTGGACTGGCAATCTCAGGATGGACTAATACGTAGTCACAAGGTGCACTGATTGTACCATAAGCAATGCTTATACATCAATAACGTTACACAGCCGATGTACTGAGTGGGAAAGGGGTTTACTCACGGACTTGCCCTGGTATTTCGCCCCTTGAGAATAAGCAACTCGGGGGTATATTCAGAAGACATGAAGGAGGACGGAAGGAGTGGGAAAGATTGACATGTGGTCGCTCCCTAATCTGCAGACCATTGTATCTGCCAATGGGTTTGTCAAACGAGAATTGATGCGAGCTGTCCACCGCCTCCTTGTATCTTAACGGGTCAAGTAGGGCATCGCTAGGCACTCGTCTGTTTCTTTCTTCTTCCCCAGTGTGTATTGATGGATGGTTTTTCCTATCGTTTATTCGACTGTCGCTAGCAATCTAAAGCAATGTGAGAGCACGGCAATCTTGGTACGAAAAGTAGTGAGTGTTAGGCCACAGTCTCTAACAAGAGCCCTGGCTGCAGAGAAGCGGGAGAGGACATTGGATGGACTTTAGCCTCATTTGACACTTTGGTGACTCGCTCAATAGAAAACTGACTTGGTATGGCTGATTCGTTTGTAGGATCGCTTGATCACCCTGGTACCACAGTACACATGCGTTGGTCTTTCCTCCCCTTCATTGCGACGCACCTTCACTACGGTGGTCTTATAAATGGAGACTGCCCCTTCTCGTGTCGAGCCCCTTCTTTGTAATCATTATTGGTCTCATACTAATATCTAACTCGCCTATATAAGCGTATTTTCACCGAACTACTTTCCCTTCCCACCGATATTTTCTAGTTGAACTTTGGCACTCGACGACAGGCTAGTCTCACCAGCCCACTATCACCCCCTGCCTATATATTAAACCACATACACAATGCGTCTACCGGCATCACTCGTCCTTGTGCTTTCTTTAGTCCTCTCCTCAGCTGCTCAGCCGGCATTTTTCACGCCGCAGTATAACTCTGGCGGCTCTAAACAACCCTTAGCGATGATATTAGCAGACCAACGACCAAATTCGTCGCTAGGCCTACGCTTTATGTAAACAAAAACTTATCCTTGTGGTCGCCTACAAACGACTTTACCACGTGTACCAAGCAGCAGCCACCCCACAACGCCGTCGCAGACCAGGACCGCAGCCCATGCAATTAACGGTACAATAACCACCGTCACCCAAATCACCTCGACCTCCCAGACCAACCCTTACAAACGACACTTGCTATAGTTCCGTACTTCTCTACGATCCTACAACTTTCTACACTAGCACACATCGACAGGGCCATGCCACAGGCCGAGACCCTATAAATGGTCCCAAATCGAACCCCAATAAACGGCGTCTGAGTAAATTTTCCTGTCGACTGTCAAAGTGCCGCTCTGTGGTAGGCGTGAATCCGAAGGTCGAAAAAAAAATCCCAGTAAACTGGCCAAGTGGCCATGTGAGTGGGGATAGTTTTACCAGGGTTTCACATTCGGCTAAGGTTCTCAAGGTTATCTGACGTCCCTTTCAGTCTGGCCTTCAGGCCATAAGAGGACAGATTGGTGCCTTGGGCGGTTGCCAGTGTCAGTTGGAAGGGGTGGGTAGCAGAGAGAGGCCAAAGAGGCCGTTTAACAAGGGGCCCAGTTGGTAATATGTAGCCTTTTTCAGTAGAAATTATATCTTGAATCTGCCTTAATGATAAGGAGGATAAATGGCTGCTATTTGATTATCAAGGGCTTCCATCGCCATCAGCATGTCACTGGCCGAGGTTGCTGCCTAATGGCTGTGGCTTGATCTCTACTGCTGACCCAATGGTGAAATACGTCAGCCGGTCATACAGATGAGCCTGGTGACATGGCTAACTAGGTGCTCATTATAGCTGTTACTGGATTGGGCGACCACGCACTTGGTTGCCACACTACATGGCAGCTGAAGTGGCAGTTAACTTACGCTGTAACTGCATTCCATTCGCATGTGTACTTATTGGGCCACTTAACTTTCCCCCGTCCTCAATATGTAGTGACATCGGCTTGGTCACATCCTGGCCTGGTTAGTCTCCATTAGGCAATACTCTGTTAATGGGAGGGAGGGAGTGTTATGTGATTTACATGGTGGGAGAGTGTATTGAAGTATACCACCACCCATCAACTTGCTCTCCCTTTACCCCGTCAGGGCACGGTATGAACGGACTAAGAAGGATTATGATCATCCTAAGTATCTATTGCAGAGCCACGAAGAAAAAAATTGTAGACCGCACCAAGGCCACTGTGCTTCGTCCGAGCCGGGTGAGGAGCAGGGCGATCGCCAGAGACGGTGTATGATCAAGACAGGCTGTCGCTCTCCAAGGACATTAACCACATTGCCCAACAGCCCAGGCAAGGAAATGACATGGGATGTAACGCCCGTACATGCCGAGTCCAATCCCCATGTTCAAAATACGTGAGAGAGAGGGTGTGTGTGCAAACCTATATCGAACTGAGCCAGACCCAAGCACACCCGTTTCGTTGTTGGCACTTAGTGATCTTGGCCTTATTTAAATAATGAACCCCCTTCCCACCTGTACAGAGGTACGCATTAGTACACTTTTGGCCCTATATCTCTAATTTCTTCATAGCTCACTGCCCTGTGCAGACTCGAATTAATCTAACTGCTAGCTACCAATCATATCCACCCCTCCCATGACCCGACTCAGTTTACATGACTGATTACGATACATTGTATTCCCCTAATTTCTGATTTCTACTTGATCACAGCCACTCACGCGTAGGATTTATCCTCCATCTTGTCTAATCCGCCACTATGCGTGTAATCGTAGGGCTCACATTTGTCTCTGCATTGGCTCTGTCGGTTACTAGCTTTGCGATATTTCCTGTCAAAATTGACCCGTATGATATGGGTGCTCGTTCGAGAATTATGCGTCCTAAAGGAATTCGATTTATGTAGCGCGTCCGCATCCCATGTTGTCATTTGTAAGTCGTTTGGTTTATATTCTTAAGTACCATGAACCTAACTATAATAAAAAATATATTACAGGCTAGTATCAGTCAGACCAGACCTCTATGCTGGAACCGGGTTGGCGTCCCGCCTGACATGGAACCCCCCCCCCCGTTCAGACTCCTACAGTCAACCGCCTTGCTTAGATCCCTCTCCTCTGTACCCATAAATCTTCCTCCCGCCCCCTTATTTGGCCTCATAAGGGTGCCTGCGTGGCCCCGCTGGCAACCAGAACCCGTTAAGGCACATAGCTTGACCTCCAGAGGTGGTAAGGTGGATCACTCACTCGGGAGCGGTGGCAATCATTATGTAACGTTTGCCCTACAATCCACCCAACGGAGTTTACTTTTCCTGCTTTTTACCACGACTTAGGGCTGGGTTCTGTCGCCAGCTTGGCCACACCTCCCACTATTCCGGTGACAGTTTTCCCTTCTGACCAAAGCGTCAGAGAGACGGTCGCCCGTAGTGCCTGCCTTACCCGGTGACGCTTATCAATGTAAGTGAAGTGCTCATTTCTTCCTCCGTGCATTGTGTATTATGGTTTTATTGTCTGCTCACTTGCACGGCCGTGGGCACAACTCTTTCGACTTAGCCTATTTTATATCGCATCTCTATTTATATTGCATTATAATCCCATTGCATATCCCCAATTGCTATTTTCTTTCCTCAAGCCCTCGAATACGCCGCTCTGCTTCTTCACGTTGTCTTCATTCACAAAGCTGACTTATCGGTACTCGTCGTATAACGAATAGCTTATGCTACACGACCCATGCTTTTACCCCTTCTCCAATCTATCGACTCCTCCTCCTTCACCATACCTGTCCGTCGCTGTCAGCACAATTTTGGATACCATATAGTAGCAGCATGTTATACGGCCTCAGTCTCATTCTCTGCTTGGCCCTATCGGCCTGCGCCCAACCAGTAGTGTCGGCTAACGAGATGGTGCTTTTCCTTGTGCCGGGTCGGTCTCCCAAAATTTACGCCAACAGCGAGGGCGCCGAGTATGCACGTTTTGTCCGTTTCATGTAACCTACCACGGCGGCTACACCTTTCCGCTGCGTAACCCTCTACACTACTCCACCCGATCCCATTCTATTGTTCTCCTTAATGTAATGAAATTCGAGCCTAATTCTTACTTACCACCTTGGATACTGACTGTGACAAGGATAAATAAAAAAAGGCGAGGGCGGCAAGACGATCGCCTGCCGAACCACTTTCACTCTTTCTTCTGCCTATCCAATCTGCCACATCAGTGCTGCGAATCCGCTGCGGCTGCCCATAATAGGAAGCTGCTGCAACAAAGGTAGTTGCCTTACTCCCGCTTCGTATGGTGCCAAGATTTCAACAATCCGTGTTCGTATGTAGGGCTGAAGGGCTTGTCTCATTTCCTTCGATTAATGGGCTGCATTCTCGAGCTGTTGGTCACCCTAATGGCCAAGTAACAAGGCTGATGCCCCGGCGATTTCTCAAGCGTGATCAGAGGCTGTCTACTGGCTCAAGTGGAGTATACGCTATGTTGCACTCTTTGAGATTGACTGCCCCCCTGTTAGTTTACCAGCGCACTATAGCCGAACTGTTCGAAACGGCGGCCAAGTTGTCACTTTTCCCGCGCTGGTTTATCTGGTACCAGGGGGCCATCGTGAAAAATTATTAGGCTATATCTCGAACCGCCCTTCGAAAGCATGTCATTAGTATACGCACTGACAGATTGTATCAGGAGACGCCATTTAGCCACAGTGCCTTGGCTAATAGAGACTAATGCTGGGGTCGTGGTTAATTGGCACTAGCAGGATGATGGTATGGGCGGAGTTAGGCGCTAATTATAAGTCACGTGACTGAATATGGAATTCGGCGAAGCGGGACCAACAATGCCCCTCGCCAGAATCCCATCTACAGCGCTCCAGGGTTCTCTTTCCCCACCGTCAGATATCGGTTTTTTACCAGGTGCGCTACCGTGGCAGGCGGCAAAACGGCTGCGGTGGCGGTGGGCGGGGGGGGGAGGATGGTTGGGAAGCAGACGCGCGGTGAAAATTTTTTGCGCTTTTGCAGGCCGCCCGGTCGGCGTTTCCTACCCTTCGCCATGGCCCGCCACTTTGGGCGAGACCCTCCCCTCGAGGGCGAAATTGATACCGTAGAGATCTGACCCCTCCCCCTACGGACAGCGCCCGTATAGTCATCCGAACCGCTCGCCGCGCCCAGGAAGCTAGATCTTCCTCTTTCCCAAACGCACTTCTGTGTCCCTTCGTAATCCAGTGATTTCGTTTCGCTCGATCTCTTTCCTCCACCCCGTCTCACCACTTTTCCCCTTCACATAATCACTATGGAGAACTCCAACGGCCAGATTGTCGACATGTACTTGCCCCGCAAGTGCTCGGCCACCAACCGACTCATCACCGCCAAGGATCACGCCGCCGTGCAGATCAACATCGCCAATGTGAGCGACAAGGGTATCGCCCAGAAGTCCTACAAGACCGTGACCATCGCTGGGTTCGTGCGCCAGACTGGCCACTCTGACGAGTCGGTTAACCGTCTGACTACCGAATCTGGCTACCTGAAGGGTGTCTGGGACGCCAGGGAATAAGCGGCTTTGACCGATAAGGACCGACCCCCTGGGTAGCCAAAATATTCATAGCTAACCTCCCATTTTTGGCCTGCTGGGGTGTAGTCCCGCTGCCATGCGCCTTTCCTTTGGCGTATGGACTTAGGATTCACCTTGGCGCATCTCCCAGGTACTCCGCTTCCCCCTCCTCCATCTTTTTTGGGGTGTCCTTTTCACAGTTGGTGAGACCAATCCCCTCAATAAACTTGTAAAGGCCTTCAATAATAATCTCGGGTATGAGTGAATGTGTCGTTTCGATGGGCCTGAAATAAGCCACCTCGGTGAAGAGACCAACTAACGGCCGATTTGTGTGCTTCACGGCCAGGTCAGGACAGCCACCCCACGGAACGGCAGAGGCAAAAAGCCTTGATTCGTGGCTGAAGTGGGTAGTGCTAATTCGTATACTTGCCCGGGAAGGAGATGGCCTTGTCAGGGTGCATTCATCTTCAGCCCATTCTCAACTAGATCCCCCTCCTAACCCACCCACATTGCCGATCGCGTCAACCATGCCTCGTCTCTTCGGCTGGGGTGCCAACCTCAGTCGGCTGCACCTGAACCAAGTCGCTGCCTCCACCGGCCGCCTTTCACCGGCCCTCATCCCTCGACCGTCCAAACCAGCAACGCCGGCAACCTACCGTACTTCACCGCTACGACTCGAGACGGTGAAGCCTACGAGCGTCCTGTTGACCGAGCTAACCCGGTCCGGTCTAACCTGCGGGACCGTGGGCAGCCCGGTAATCGAGCTCAACATCTTCAGCGCACTGCCAGAGCTACCGACGGACGTAGAGGTCACCCACCTTGCCGCGGGCCACTTCTTTTCCATAGTCGGCCTGAGGTCCCACCAGCGCGGTGAGCATTACTTGGCTGGGTTCGGGGTTAATCAGGCGGGCCAGCTGGGTACTGAAAGCCCTAGCACAGCTGAGTTCAATTTACACCTGCTGCGGAGCAGTCGCCCAATTGCTGGGTTGGCTTGCGGAAGGCACCACAGTTTAGTCACCTTTGTCGATATCAACGGTGGAAGCGATTGTCCGGACTCACCAACGTCGATGGTTAATTTGCTAAGTTGTGGGGATAACCAACAGCGGCAAGCAGGCAATGATTGTTTGGCGGAACGTGGCGAGACAGGTTACTACTCCGGGTTTCGCGTGCCTCGGAAAGGCGATAGTTGGCCGGCGGGGGCCCAGCCGCGGTGGACTAGCGTCCAGGCTGGATTGGACCATTCGGTACTGCTGGACGGTAAGTAAAGTATTGGGGAACCCACAGTCTTGATGCATCCTCCTTTAAAAGGCAGCGTTGCGAATTCTCACCTCCCCTTCCTCTATCCATTGACTAGGTTCGTGCACTTACCTATGTCTTGCCACTCACTATCCTCGAACCCTAAATTCCCATCACCACCTCCTCACCCTCTAAGACACCGGCCGGGTCTATTCGATGGGCTGGGGCGCTGACGGCCAAGTCGGCCTCGCTGCTGGCTACACGGGCTACGGCGACGGCCTGAACCCCGTCGGGGGCGACCTGGCCGATCACCGTACCTACCGCGTCAAGAAAATCTCCGCCCGGGCCGACTACACCCTCGCGCTCACCTCCTCGGGCCACCTCTATGTATGGGGGAACTCTGAATACGGCCAGGGCCTGCTGGGTGAGAAGCGGGACCGTATCCTGGTGCCTGAACGAGTCCCGGATTGGCCGGGGCTGAGGTCCGGGGTATGGGATATAGCGGCGGGTAGCACCCATTCGCTCGTACTCAACGGTAAGTTTGAGATGTAGGTCATTGCTCACTAGGAGGAGCCGGCCGGACCAGGGAGCTATAGGTAGGTTTTTAGGGCCGGCGTCAATCTCACCTAGTAACTCATCCCACCTACCGACTACCTCGGCACGGTTCGGTCCCCAATATCACTGGCTCGCCTTATTGCGAAAGCTGAGCGCGAGCTCTATGTTTGCGGCTTTGGTGCCTTGGGCACTGGCCGGTCCGATTTAGAGGCCCTTAACCCCGTCCGGGTACCTTGGCCTGCCGAGAACGGCCGCATCGCCAAGGTCTATGCTGGCCTGGACTACAGTGCATGCGTTACCGGTAAGTGTTTATCCCTGACCAACCGCCACGCGGGTAGGCATGGCGTTGGCTGTGCTAGAGCGACCAGAGTATATGGCCCTGGGTACTTTTAGTGCGCGCACCTACTTAAACATCGTTTATACCTAATATCGTCGCGTTCATTCATGTAGAGGAGGGCCATCTTTACATGTGGGGATTCAACAGCGAGTTCGGCCGCCTCGGGGCCGGCAGGGCCCATGTCCTCACGCCACAGCGGGTACGGCTGCTAGAACAGGAAGGCCCAACTAGTCTTCGCGTGTTAGACGTGGCCTTGGGTTCCCATCATGTCCTCGTCCTGGCCGAATAATCTTGCCTAGAGTCCTGTCGCTAGCCCGGCACTCGCCTTTCGATTCACCTATCTGCAACTACTTTCGTGTCGGCCGCGAATCCGATGATGACGCCTATAATCAATATATCGAAGCAGATAGTCGGATCCGGCACCCCCAATTGTTGCACGTGAACACGGCATTGGACGAAGGTGAGAGTTGATAGGTTGCATTATATAATATAAAGGTGTTTAGAGAAAGGTGACGGGTAACGAGGGCCAGCAGTGATGTTTAGCCGACCTCAAGTCCGCTAGCTTTCCTCCCTTAAAATACCAAAGTGAATGACAAGTAAAAAATATGTCTCAGAAACTAACGCACGTGGATTTCGGAGTGCTAAAAGAAAACCACCTATCGCGGCTAGAAGCCGCTGGCCTACAGACTAAATATACAGTGATAGGGAGTAGGGATACATGCATCCGCCTGCGAGCGTCGCAGAGAGCTCACAGCTCCTTGATGGTATAAAGGTTACTTTGCTCGGGTCTGTTAGGCAAGGGTTGTTGCGGTGGTGATTTGGGAAAGGACATTGTCGTTAAGGTTTAGCGTCGGGATACTAAATACGGTTAAGGGGAGTTGGGCACTCTTTGGAAAAAAAAAGGTTCGCCTTGTTAGTCTGTAACACAGATTGAGACTTACAGGAGCGGCCGGGTCCGTGGGGACATTTCAACGTCGCTAAACTGCATCGTGATGGGATACTCGTCCGTCAGCTCGTAGCTGTCCTCGTCGTCCTCCTCCGAATAGGAGGTCGGGCTGGTGCACGGGGGGGGGGAAGACAAGGTCGATCGGCGTAGAGTTAACCAACGTTAGTTCGGGTCTTGCAAAAGGAGTGAAAACAAGGATTAGCCGGGCAAAGTGGTACCCGGTGTGACTCACCTTTGACAGGTGCAACTAAAGTACACCACACGCTTCAGGTGGCGGTTGAAGAAGAAGTAGTGGAGCGACCAGCTGATGTGTCGGGTAGCGCAGGCGGGGACGGGGGAGGGGAAGTGTGGTGGGGAGGGGGTGGCGGACAACGACGCACGCACCATGGGAGCACACACGATCAGGGTCCCCAAGGAGGTGGGGGTCACGCATTCGGAACGGATTTCGAGAAAAGGGAATTTTCAGAAATCAGCAATGTTGAATACGGTGGAGACGGGGCCAGAAGTCCCCGTCTCCGGAGGGGGGGTTTGTTTGGAATAGGTATGGGGGGGAGGTTTCGTGGGCTCGTGCCGTGAAGGGCAGGCAAGCCTCTCAGAACCTGAGTCCAGGCCCCATATCTAAACTAACAATCTAGCTAAATATACTGGCGAGTCTAAGTTATACAAGTCTATGAGCAGGCAGTAGGTGGCGGGTCAGTGTAGGTGGTGTCACATGGTGGGAAGGGAGGCGTGCGATCGGCACGCCTTCCACCCTGCACCATGTCCCGGGCCTTACATAGAGCCACTAGAAATTAAAGAGTGTGACTTACATGGAGCCGTTCTCACCAAAGGGGTTGGCATCGTCGTCAGGATGGAACGAGTAGACGCTGGCCTCGCCGAGGTGAATGTTGGCGTCGACGTTCTCCCACATGTTGTGTCTGCGGATGGCGGAGGTGTTGCCAGCGGTGAACAAGGTCGAGTTGATGTCATTCATGACGGCGGTCACGTCCGGCTCGTGCGTAAACTGCTCGGGCTTGATGGAGCGGAAGTCGTAGTCCGGGAAGGATGCGTTGAGAGTGGCGATCAGGTAGAAAAGCACCTTGCGCGACGATGACTCGGTAAGGGGCCCGAACGGCGAGATGATGTGGCTGAGTGACTGCTCCGGTGACAGGCTGGCGGCCTCGAGCAAGTCCTCCTGGAACTTGTTCTCAAAGAACTTGTAGAGCTTTTTATCGGCGGCTACGGATTTGCCTGGTGAGGGTGGAGGGATACCACGAACGGTGAAGTGGGGCAGAATGAGGGGTTAGCGGTGAGAAGTAAAGTGGTGTGGGGCAACTCTAAGGGGGGACACGGAGGGGGTGGGAACTAGAAGCTGTTTCGTCGCAGATTCCCCCCCCCCACAGCCGGCCGCCCGAACCATGGGGTTTTTCACATCCACAGTGAGTCGTGGGCGCACATATGCACAGTCAAAAAAGGGGGGGCTGAGGCCGTGTTATGTGGTCACCACAACAGTGACGCGAGGACAAGCTAGTGTTCCTCTGATAACACTGCAAGCCCGTGGGCCTAGCCGTCACAGCAGGCAGTGGCGCCTCGATGGACCATCATAGTGAAAACTTACAGGAGTAGGCTTCAAGGCGGCCGCTGACCTTGTTCTCTCCCGAAGTCTCAAAGTTGAGAGCCTGGGTTATTGTGCTGAACTCGCGGACTTCCAAGTACTTCATCGTGGAGGTTGTGGGGGGTGGAGGGATCCGGGATAGAGAAGGGTGCGTAGAGGCTGAGGGGTGAGTAGTTATTTTTTTTCCTTGTTTAAAGAAAAAGGAAAAGCTGGAGGAGGAGTGCCGAAGCGTAAGGTGAATAGCAGAAATCAGAAGCGTGACGAAGTGAAGAAATAGAAAGGGCGAGAACTAGGTCACGACAGATGAGATTACGAAATAGAAATGCGAAGAATGCAATAAGGGTCAGAATGACGAGTGCGGGGTAAGCGGCGGTACAAAAGGCAGCAGAGTGGTCCAGGCCTTGTCGCCAAAAGAATAGGCTACGTGGGAAGGGGTGGAACGTGGACCGAGGATGTCGGGTGAAGTGGAGGCGAAATCGCAAGAAGGGTCGGCTGGTAGAACGTGAGGCGGGAAGGGAAAGCGACTGGCGTAGGCGCACGTGTCTCAGGGGTGCATCGTAGAGTAAGGTAGAAGGGACACAACAGCCGACAGGGGAGAGCCGCCGCTTATATGTGGAGCAGCTTCGATTGACGGTGGGATGGGCACATGCGAGGGAGAGGGAAGCACACTATGTCCTGTAGGTAGGGTAGGAGGGGCCGACAAAGATGGTAGGCGGTGACGAGATTTAAGGGGTGCACGCCGGGAATGAGGGCGCACGAAAGGACAGAAGCTGGACAATAAGCGTACCAATGGCAACGTCAAACATGGGGGACAAGTTGGTGGGGGGCGGGAGAAGACTCCCTCCACCGTTATGCAGCTTGGTAAAGAGGGGGTCTGTACCTTCAGGGAGGGGAGGTGCAGGTACAATTGCTCAGCCGTGCCCTCACCAATCGTTCGGGTCTTCGGGAAAACGTGTCCGAACACGACACCACATCTAGCCACAAGCTCATGACAGCCGTAGAGAAACGACCAACCACAGCTCCGGGGGCGTGGACCGACCTAGGGATTCAGAGGGAGAGGGGGGGAGGAGGGTCTACTGCCCAGTGATGCGTTCAAGAGACCGCCAAACTACACGGTCCTCTAAGACACGGTGAAACGTCTCGGTTAGAATTACCGCGCTGGCGAGGAGTGGCGGCAGCAAGGTGGGGGGCTAGGTGAGACCCTTTGGATCCAGGACAAGCGATCCGAAATGGCTAAAGGCCGAGACCAGTACCCAGAGGGTGGATGAGAGGGGATGGCCTCGTGCCCACAAACACATAACAGTGCGGCTTCTACCATCGATACCCCCACCAACGTCACCGGTCACGGTCCATCCCATCGTTCAGTCCCCGTGACGCCCCCCCCCCGTTCGTCCGTGTAACAGACGGAGGAGAGCGCCTCAGAACCCAGAAAAAAGATCCCGTACAGAAGGCACGCTGGTCATCAAACATGCACATCCTTCTTTCTAGGTAGAGTGATGGTCACCTGTGACCCCTACTGGAACCACCTTTATTTCCACATATCCCTTCCACTCTTCCGCTGATCATTCAGGGGTGGTGAAATAGTATTGTAATGGTCACCTAATAGTACAGTAAATCTCACAAAGTGAGTTCACCATTTTATTCCGACCCCTTCCCCTCCCGAGGCAATGAGGGGGGGGGGGCGGGGCGCCATCAACGTCTCTAACGGTTACGGCGGAGGCCGTAATAAATACCGTATCGGACCAAGCAGCTTGGACTTATTGAACCCAAAGCCCCCTATGGCGAACCGGCACGCTAGGAGAATTCGGAGAACGACGGTGGCTTGGGATCTAATGTTGATGCGATAAGTTGGATACGCGTGCTACCATTATGTTTGCATTGTATATCTTCAGAGTTTGTACGAACTACCTGGAGCCTGTCTATCGTATCCATGGCAGATATGCATTTATAAATTGCATGATCATATTAACAAAGTCAAGCCAGGAATGGTGCGACGGAGTATGCTGCCCGAGGGGAGGAGCAATCCGAGGAAAGACCGAGGGAGAGTCACAAGGCGAGCAGGCCCAATCTGAACCAAGGAAACAGGAGTTAATTATATATATACTTAGCGTTCCTACAATTATGGGCGATGCGTGGTCTTTAAATATGTGTGATTCGGGTGATAATGGAAAACCGGTTGGTTGTAGACAGAGGTGCTCGGTTTCGGGCCTTTCTCCATGAAGAGGCGGATCCGGAATCGAGTCGAGTTCACCTCTGAAGTCGAAAGGTCACCGCCTTCCTATTCTACCAAAGGATGTGCACCATCTGCGCTGGAAGTTTTTGGTGTTTCCATTAGGAAGACCGATCCTGGAGGGAGGCGGCGTCCTTAAGACTGGGAGGCTCCTCAGGGGAGGGGGGGGGACACCTAGGTTGCAACGCAGCCTACTACAACGAGTCAATCTCTCATGATTTAATTACTTTCAACATGCTTTTCCTGCATCTTGATGCCCACTCCCTCACACTCGGAAAAAAGAAATAGCACATCATTGTGCATCATCCGGGCCAACAGCCGCTCTTCTTCACTGCAATATCACTATTAGGAATTATCGCTTGTCGTGATAGAGAACATACACTCACACACACGCACACATATATTACGTTTACCAATTCCTGGCGTTTTCTATGATTCTTTACGTGTCAGGACTAGTACGCGAAAAAAAATTAAAATCTAATTATAATGGGTAAATGTGACCAATACGAGTAATGTTACGGAGCAAGGAGGATATCAGCAACAACAGGGTCTTACATAGGACGACCATAGAGACGAAAGCCTCTGGTGCAGATTAAGGAGAACGGGCGGTGATCCACCATGGGGATGTAAAATAATAAAATGATTGGCAGTGTGTGTGTGCGGGGGGGGGGAACTGAGGAGCAACTATTAGGTGGAAAAATACAGGGTGGGCGAGATAAAGGCAGGGGGGTTGGCAGGATTAGAGGTAGAGGGTATTGGGGAGGGAGTCGGTATATTGTCCAGAAAGCGGGTGGTGTGGTGGAAAAAAAATATATACCGTGACTGCGACTTCCTTCCCTCCCCGCTTCCCCGGGGTACAAGGTCGCGACGCTCACTCCCAGTCCCCACGCTCAAGCTCAATCTCAATCTCGAGATCAGTCTCGAGAATCTCACGGTAACACTCAAACTTTTGGAGGTTCAGATACTGCTTCTTGATCTGCGACCGTAGGTTGTCGAGGACGATAGTAGCGCGCTGCCGCGTGGTCTTTTGGAACGGCACCATAATGGCCAACTGTTGATGGAGACGGAGGTCTTCTTGCAACCGCTGCTTGAGTACCGCGATTCGATCCTCCAGCTCCACAATCTTTCCCTTGAGGATCTCACGGCGAGATAAGAAGGCGATGCGGTCCCGGAGGGCGTCGTACGAGTTGCGGCCACAGGACCGCGTGGCAGTCGGGTGGGGCGGGAGAGACGACGGTGGATAGCCAATCTCACCACCACTGCGCCGCGGGAGGGAACCAGGTTGGTCGATGGGTGGCGGGCTCGGGATTGATGGGGCCGTGGCCGCCCGAGATAGACGCGGGGACGTCGCGGTGCTCACTACAATCACGGCGGGCGCACTTCCCGGTCGTGGGCATAGAGAGGAGCCAGGGGACACCACGGCGGCGGCGGTGGTGCCGACCGGCCCGTCCCCACCCTTTAATGGACTGGTGCCTTTGACATTACGGGAGAGACTGCGGTCGGCAGCAAGGATAGACTCTACAGCCTGGGCAGGATCGGGCGAGGCCATCGGTGGTGGAGGGTTGACGGGCGCCGTTACTGTCGAAGAGGCCGGGTGCGGGGTTGGGCCGCCACCGATAGGCGGGCTGGCCGGCGGGGAGAAGGATAGGTGGTTGTAGGCCATGGGACTGGGCTTGCGGAACGACCCAGCCCCGGGGGTGTAGCCACCAGCCGCGCTCGGCAGCGGCCCTCGCAGGGAACCGGTCGCATGGCTGGACATTTGAGAGGGTAGGTGGATGGCGGAGGCGGCCGAGGTAGGTGTGCGGTGGTAGGCGGCACCCAGGTCAACGCTGTCGTGGAAATTACCCCATTGGTCCGAGTCTACGGTGATGGTCGGCGTGGCAGCGCCGCGAGTAGCGACCGCCAAGGTTTTGAAGGCGGCCGCGTAGTTGATCTTGGCCATCCAGTCGTCCACGTCGTCGTCGGACGAGGCCCGGAATAGGTACTGCCGACCGTCACCAGCCACAAACCGGAACACATAGGGGTACTTGGTGTAGTCGCTGTCCAGCACGCACACGCCGTTGACGGTGGGGATAACGGTGTGCGGTTTCGGGGGCGGGCTGGCGTACTTTACGCTTTGGTCACCTCGACTGAACGAGAAGGGATTGAGCGCGAAGGATGACGACGAGGTAGAGAGGAACGAGGCCCCGCCAGTGCCGTCTCCTTCGTCCCCCTCTCCTTCGGCGCCCGGATCGGCGCGCTGGCCCGGCGGCATCCGATTCTTGGGATTCTGGAACCAGTCAATGTTGCGGAACAGGACCAGCTGGCTGCCGCTGAGTACCACCCAAAAGTCTTTCCAGCCGCGCATGGGGGCCCGCTTCCCGTTCTCGAGGATGTCCACCTTGCGAACCAGGAACCCTTCCTTAGCACAGCGCAGGACGGTGACGGAGGGTGTGGGCTTTTCGTTGGCGGCGTGGTTGGCGATGGCCAACGGGGCGGAGCCCCGGCCGCCCACTGCCAGACGGTTCGGCCGCATGAGCGGCACGTTCATCTTGAACACACCCTTCATGATGGCGTCACGAAGAATTGACTGCGAGCCATGGTAGGAGTAGGGAGACTGATTGGGTGAGTAAGGCCCCAACTTGGGGGAGAGCATGGCAGTGGTGACTTGCTGCATCAGGGCCACCGGCCGGTTCGGTAGGGAGGTGGACTGCGAGCGACCCAGCAGTTTCTTCTTGACCCATGAGAAGCCTGACGTGGCGCTGCTTTGGCTTTGGGTCCGGCTGAGCGGGGCGGGCCCGTCTGGGATGAGCTGCGGGGACGACACGCTGCCCGTGCGGTGGACGTCAGTCGCGCGACCCAGGGCGTCGGCAGTGGAGGCCGAAGAAAGGGAGGACGAAGTGGAGGGTCGCTGGGTATGCAAGGCCGTCGCGGTGGCCCCCACCGAGGGGGCGGTCGGCGGTTGCAGGGTGGGTCCGGCGGCACGGTCGATCTGGTCGGCGTAAAAGAACTGTAGGTGGGTAATATTGTCGTACAAAATGTCCAGCACCTCGTTAGGCACCCGACAGTCCGTGTCCATCCCACGGGTCATCTTGATGTACTGCTCTTTGGTCATTTTATGCTTGACGTGGATATTGTGGGCATCAGTGTGTAGGAGCATCAGGGAGAAAGCGAGGCTGTACACGGCATCAGCTGAGTCGAAAAGTTCCGGGTTGCTTTCGTGATAGCGCTTGGCAAACCCATGGATAATGCGGTCGATCTGCTGGGATTCCTTGGGTAAGTGAAGCTCGCCCAGGAGCTTACGGAGTGCCAAGTCGAGGGGCTGACCGGTGAAGTCCAAGGTGGACATGTAGGTCTGCAGGAGGGCCTCGTGGAAGCCATCTTTCCGGGCGAGTAGAGTGCCTAGTTCGGATTTGGGATGGGTCTGGCGTAGGTGGTCTAGGACCTCGCGAGGGTCTCGCTCCTTGTGGTTGAGGGTATCTTCGATCCGGGCGTAGAAATCGGCGTCCCTGGACCGTCGGACGCTGCGCTGCCGTGAGAGTCGTTGCTGCTCTTTCAACTTATCGACTGTCCGCGACGAGGCGGACAGAGGGATGGGCGAGGTGGCTAATTTCCGTACGGAAGGCCGGGCGACCAGTGGCACGCGTGGGGTGGGCTGAGCAGTACTCGGTGGCCGGGTGGTGGGGGCCGACCGAGAGAGTGGCGATGCGGGGTCGGCCGCTGCGGAATCCGACGCCGTCGGCACCGCCAGGACGACGGCCGGAGCGACTGGGCGAACGGGAGCCTCGACAGAGAGTGGTTGGTGGCGAGTGGGCGGGTAGGGTACCGAAGTGGTAGACATGGTCGGACGCAGAGTTTCAACGGGGGCCACCATAGCGGGTGGCGCGGCACTCGAACGGATTAGGCAATGCGTAGCAAGAGGGAGGGTCGAAGGATACGGGTGGGCTGGAAAAGGAGACTATACAAGTGAAGGTAGGGGGCGAAGCTACGCGAGGCGCCAGACAGGGGGGAGGTATGGAATAGGGGTCAGTGGACGGGAAGCGGACAAATCTAGTGAGGGTGCGAGCGGGAGGTGAAGAAGGATTAGGTTACAAGCAGTAGGGTCCAGGGTTGGGAGACATACGGACGGAGAGAAAGGACGGGCAACTGGCCAGATTGTCACCCCCGAAGCGTTGGTAGTCTGCAGAGGTTGATGGGGGGGATGGGCACAGCGACTGGGCTCGTTGGGTGCTCCGTACTCGTATGCGTGGGCCGGTGAAGGGGGTCGGTACGCTGCGGAGACAGTCAGGTCGGCGGAGATTGACCAGAGGTGGCGGGGGTGGGGATTAATAGTGTACTAGGGGACGCGAGTGATGGGCTGGCGATGGAATCGGCTACAAGACTGTCTTGTGCGAGTAAGTGTGGCTTGGGTAATGCAAGGCCTGACGATGCTGGTTAGAGCGAGAATGTGGACAAGCAACGGATGTTCGGGGCTGCTCGAAGTAGATGTGCTGGCAAGTGGTACGGAAAAAGACGCTAAAACCTCATGATGCGGAGTAGGTGGAAAAAATAGTTGGCAGTAGGGCAAAGTGGAGCAGAACGGTTGAGCGCTACGGTTGCGTTGTATATGGCACGGGTGTAGAATCAACTTGTGGGTAGCTAGTGGGAGCCATGGATGCTGATGGAGCTTTAGCGGAGGAAGAGGGGGGGAGATAAGGGGCGCTAAGGGGGAAAAGGGCACTGGAGGAGGGGTGAGTGCGGGGGGGAGGGTGAAAAGGGCCCATTAGTGGGTAGGTAAAACACCCGCTTATCAAATCCACGCAAGTTATAGTGTCGCTGAAACGCCTATCCGAAGCACTTAGCAATGCCATGATCTTCAGCTCTGACCTCGGTGAGGTTGGAAGACGCAGTGATGCCCGAGCGTTCCCCCCTTTTATTTCTGCAAGCTTGGACCAGCTCCCCGCAGGACCGGCCATAAATAGCGCCTGCATGGTCAGGTGGAGAGGAGGGGCGTGCAGGTCTGAATGTTCAATAGCAGTGTCCGAGGAAGTCCATCGACGCAGGCGCGCAGCGTGGCGATGTTATGGAAGGTTTGGCATGCTAGGTGGGGTGCGGAGAATCGGTCCGACGGGGGCACCTTGGCCAGCGCACCGCGATAAGTCAGACGGGGGCCCAGACAGCCGCTGGCAGCGGATCGTTTAGTAGGCCGGCGTGGCAAGCCCGGGCCTGCCATCCACTGGGCGCTGCATTAGTCAACCTGCATGAGGGCCTGAGACACTGATCCGTTTGAGGGAACGAGTATGGGCTGCACTGTCCACACTGCCATATTCTTTTTATTCCCGCTGTAAGCCAACAGTCCAGGAAGTGGACGGCCAAATGAGTGGTACAAGCAGCTGTTGTGGGAATAGCTGTATGCTGCTCAATAAGGACGGGCTAAAGAGGCAAGCATGTGTGCCAGGCCCTGATGACTGGGGCTCTTCCCCCCGCCAATCACCACCCAACTCCACTACGCTGGGAATAGGGAGGGGGAGATGCGGTTCTTTTTTTAGATGGCGGCGCTGCCCTTGATGACCCCGCCCATGGGGACCAGGCGACAGTGCCCCCCGTCCTCCGCTGGTGTTTAGGTTGGTTTAAGGGCGGGCAGCCCCACATGTGTCGACCAAAGGCGCCATATGGGTACCTGGTAGACGTGGCCGTCTTCCCAGTGGCATATGGGTACAATGGAGCCTGATTTGATAGAGACCCCAGCTCAAAACTGGCTAAACAGTGCATGTTAGAATTAGCACTGAATGGCATGGACTTGGGCCGTGTTCAGTGCCCGTCCCGTTTGTACTGGATGCGGGCCGGCCCCTTGCGGCGGGAGTGGGTCGATTTGATATTCGTATGGCACCGCCATGCGACCTGAGTTGGGCATATCGGATGGCTAGCAGAGGCGCCACGGGTTGGTGTATTATAGATAAAAAAGCACCGGGGGGTAGTGCCCGGGAAGGCTGGGGCTCTAGTCGCCATCCGACTTGCCTCGTACCAGGACGCTGGACATCTGGGAGATGGTACTTTAGACATATGATGCCGCCCTGCTACGATGGTCCCTGGGTATAACTAGGGCGCATGGGTCTGACGCCGTAACGGTCTCCCACGACGCCTATGTGAGCCCCCGGGAACTGGCCCGCCCTCAGCAGAGGTGCTAGTTCGTTGCAGGCGCAAGGATAATACAGGGCCTTATGCAGGTGCGGTGCAGCCCTCCCCCCCCCCCCACTGTACCTGCGTGTCATCGCGGGTACCAGGCCTGTCGTACTTATCCGTGACGCGTAGACACTAGACCTCTGGTTGCAGGGCCGAGTACCTCTACTCGCCGACTCAATGCCAATCTGCCCCTCTGGGCTTACGCCTGCTCCCGCACCTATCCGTGCCATTCCCCGCCTATTCGCGCCAGTAATAGTCAGCGGGTCACAAGGGCTACCGGCCCGAAATGGCCATTTTACCTGCCCCCCCTCACCTGTGCCCCTTAAGAGTTGTCGATTAACCCCGTCGTCCCAATTGGGCGGCGCATAGTGGACTTCTGGCTTTTCCCGTCCCATCGCCCTGCTAGCACCACAACTATTGGCCACTGAGCCCCTGGTAGCGTTGGTGTCTGACATCATTCGTGGGTATGGAACGTGTCGAACAGGGGATTTACACTCCCCCCTTCGTTAATTCAGTCTCCGATCCTCGGAACACTTGTCCAGCCTACTGTACGCGCATATAGGCCACCTATTGATCAGTGCGCGCCTAGGCGGCCTAGGACTCGAAAGAAAGGGTGGGTGTGTTGCGAGCCCGGGTCGGGTCAGGCACTGGCTCATTCTATGGGCTGGCCGAGTCTCCCCGGGGTCGGGAAGGGTGCGTGGGCCGTACTTGGTAGACCGACTCAGGGGGCCGGCGTGCTACGACAGGGTCGGGGTGAGATCTCGATTGCGACATGTTAGTAACAATCCAGGGTGTGTTGGTCAACAATGACTTGCCCAGGCCTTTAGTTTGAACTGTCCGTGCCTCAATGCACCTTAAAAAAGGGTCTAGCTTTGGCTGGCCAGCTATGGCTATCATCAACCTGGCATTGATTCCGACACCGTTTGGTGGCGTGCTCAGTCGGACGCTACGTAAATGCCCACAGCTTGGCCGGGTGTAGCTCGTTGTCTTCAGCGCAACGCCTCGTCCTATGGGCACATCGTTGCGCATGGATACGTATCACCGCTTATGGAGCCAAGGAAGAGTATGTGGGCCGGAAAATGGCTACGCATGGCCCGGTGACCTAGGGCATACAGGGCGATTGTCCCGTGCCCCCCAACAGTTTATCCGAGTTCCAGGGATAACGATGGGGAGGTGCTGAGTAGCCGACGTGGCCCTTTCAGTCGCTACGATGCGCAGCCTGCTTTGTCCAGCGCCGCGATATTGGAAATGTCCGTTTCGCTGGGCTCTGGTACAAACGGCCAGTATTGCGGCACGAAGGGTTGACGGCTTGGACATTCATACGTGCCAGACAGCTCAATGGCGAACGACACGCGCAAGGCCATGCAGATATATCTTTCTATAGGCCAGTGGCCTAGGGCATTATGCCTCGTGTCCCGTGTACGGCATATAAGCAGGGGCCGTAACTTGAGTGGTCGCCCTCCGACCTGCCTCTACAGTATAACAGCCAGTTATGTCCCCTCCGTTTACATGGCTGAGTAGCTGTTGATACTCTGGCCTGTCCGTTTCGCAGACATGTAAGCCCTAGCGGTCGCACTGCTCGTCCGTTGCACACTTTCGTTGCGATGGTAGGACTGGGCAGTGGCCAATGCAGCATATCCAATCTTCACGTTGCACCAGATGTTTTAAGTACCCCTCCATCTTCCTCTTCCCAGCAACCCGCATGCGACTTGATTAAAGGGAGAGCGGCGTGGCAGTAAGGCAACGCGAGTTTAGGACTCAGCTGCTGTCGACTTGAAGTACGCCAGCGCCTGTGTCTGCCTGCCGCCATGTTACCACAGACGCCTGTCCACAGCGGCAAGGCGCCGTTGCGGTTTATGGCCCTGGGGGCTGAGCGATAAGAGCTTTTATGTCAAGGGGTAGGCCAAGGCCGCCTCCCTTCCCGGGGGGATAGCCACGGTTCCCTTTCCGTGTTTACCATGGTATCCCGCACATGACGCGGCGGGCTTGGCAGGGCCCACCATGGTCTCTCGTAAAGCGCAGACATTCTGCCCGCCCCTCCCTCCTCACGCAGAGGGCCGCGGCCTAACCTCCCGGCCGGCATATTGGCACGTCTGCCGCTACGTATTGCCTGTATGCGTGACGCAGCGAGTGAAGGGCCGGTAAGAGAGGTATGGGCCCCTCTGTTGGTCTGCAGCGCCCCCCCCCCCCTCCGTTCAATGCCCCGGTACCCGCCGCAATGACCTTGGGCCACTTCTTGCCTGGCCTTTCTTTAGTACTCTTCTTCTTCTTTCTATAATTGCAAACGCGGTCAGTTCCAGTTGCGTCGGCCTTATTACTGCCCGCCAGACCGTCTGTCAGGCCTACCCAACCCCAGCGACGCCCTTCCCTAGCGCCTTACTACTTCTGCGTTATCGCCAGCGTATGCCTTGAGGGGGACGAGACAGCACTCCGCGCCCTGCCTTTCTCCCGTCTTCTCACTCCGCCTGCCTGGCTCTAGTCCGCCCGCTCGCCCCTAGGCCCGGTCTCGAGAAAGGACCACACTCGGTAACTCTGCTGACGTTTACTCACCCCCCTTCCCTGTGCGCAGCGACCGCCCTCCACCACCGTCACCTGCCCTCCACCCCTCCCCACCCTTCCTCCCTCCTCCGCCGCACCTTCGGATGGCGACATTCCCCTTTACCCTCCTTTGCTTCATCTCTGCCGCTCTTTTCGCCGTTTCCTACTTTACTTCGCCCTCTATCGCGGTCGTCGCCACCGTCACCGTCCTCGCCGTTGTCCGTCTCCGACCGCCTCTACCGCTTGGCCCGCTCCGCACCCTTCATCATCACCTCGCTCGCGGCCCCTTTTTTCTCCTCCTCACCGGCCCCCGCGCCGTGCTTACCCAAGTTCGCCGTGTGTGGTCCGCCTTGTTCACCCCCGCCATGGCTGTCCAAGTCCCCATGATCCAGGTGCCGTGGAAACGGTGCGAAGAGGTTGACTGGGTCTTGGCCCTCCGCCGCTACATCAGCGGTGTGCTGGAACAGGACCCCGATTCCTTCAATGAGCAGGTCTACGCCTTGCACCGGATGCGCCAGGATACGCGTGGCGTTAACCTTGACACCACCGGCCGTGACCTGCTCTACCGCTACTTCTCTCAGCTCGAGCTCCTGGACCTGCGGTTCCAGCTTGAGAAACGACCCCTCGAACTCAACTTCACCTGGTCTGACGTGTTTGGCCGCAGTATTGTGACCCAGCCCTCCCTGGCCTTCGAGAAAGCCTCCATCATTTTCAACATGGGCGCCATCCTGTCCAACCTGGGTACCTTTCAGGACCGTTCCGAGCCTGACGGATTACGACGCGCCAGCCACTACTTTATGTTCGCCGCCTCCATGATGGTGTTCATCAGCGAGAATTTCATCCATGCTCCGTCGGTTGATCTGAACGCCAATACGCTCAAGGTGCTCAAGGAACTCATGCTGGCCCAGGCTCAGGAGTGCTTCCTGGAGAAGAGCCTCCAGGAGCAAAAGAAGGACACCCTTATCGCCAAGATTGCCAGTCAGACCGCCTGGATGTACGCCAATGTGGTCGAGTCAATGGGCGAGTGCCTTAAGAATGGTATCTTCGAGGATCAGTGGCTGACTGTATGTCAGATCAAGCACCGGTACTACCAGACCGCTTCCCAGTACCACAAGGGCCTGGCTGCCGAGTCTGATGGGCGCTACGGTGAGGCGGTTGCGCGCCTAACCCTGGCCGAGACCCACGCCGCCGAGGCTGGCAAGTTGGCCACTGCATTTGTACACAGTTTCGACCCCAACGCCCAGTATCCCCTGCTGCCCGACTCCGCCACCTGTCTGTCCGACCTGGCGGTGACAATCCGCGCCCTCGTCCAAGAGAAACTGGGCATGCTCACGCGTGATAATGACATGATCTACCACGAAGCCGTGCCCAAGACCTCCATCCTGCCCCCCATCGACAAGGTCTGCATGGTCAAGACCTACCCACTCAACGAGATGTACACCACGCCCGGCGAACTGCAGCGCGTGGTGGGGCCTGATATTTTCAGCGCCGTGGTGCCCATGCAGGTGCACGAGTCTTCCAGCGTCTACGACGAAGAGAAAGCCAAGGTAGTGCGCCAGGCCATGGACCGCGCCGACGGGGCCGACACCGAACACGATGCCGCCTTCACCTTCATGCAGCTACCTGGGTCTCTGGACAAGTTCCGCAGCGGCGAGGCTCAGCTGGAACCGGCCCTCATGTCGCTGGCCGACCCACCGGTGGCCGTACGCGAGTGGGCTCAGCAGGTGGCTTCGGAGGAGGAGGCCGGCGGAGCCCTCCAGGAACTGATCGGGACTGTAGAGAACTATCGGACCCAGCTGCGTCAGACCCTGGACACTGCCGCCATCGCCTTGGATGAAGAGCAGCGTGAATGCGAAAAAAACCGGGTCGAGTTTGGCGACGCATGGACCCAGCCGCCATCGGGGGCCCTCAGCGCCCCGCTCCGCAAGGATCTGCGCGCGCGTCGCGAGGCTCTGGACCAGGCCTACGCGGCCGACAGTGATACCCTGGCGCGCTACCAGCAGTTCCAGCCCCTCTTCGCCGTACTGCGCTCCGGATACCACGGGGATGAGCTCGAGTCGGCCTTCATCGAGATGGTGCACAATGGCATCCGCAAGTGCCAGGCCTCCTTACGCGAGGAAGGCGGCCAAGGAACCCTCCTCGACGTGGGTGAGGGCGAGGCCGTAGACCTCACTGACCACGTTGACCGGATTGCGGGGCTCGTACGCCGCCTCACCGAGCTGCGCCGTGAACGCCAGGGCGTCCTGACCGAATTGAAGGACCTAGTCCGTGACGACGACATCAGCCATATCCTTCTTCTCAATCGTCGGCACAAGGGCCTGGAGAACCAGATCTTCGCGAACGAATTGGCCAAGTACCAGCCTTTCCAGGACCGTATCCTGCAGAACGTCGAGGCTCAGCACGGGGTGGTACAGAGCCTATCGGAGGCTTTCCGCACCCTCATGGAGCTGCCCGAGGCCGGCCGTATCCAATCTGCCTGGGACATCGTGGAGCCCCAGCGTGACCGCCTGGTCACCCAATTGCAAGAAGCCCGCGACCACTACGATGAGATTAAGCGCAACGTGCAGCACGGGGTAACCTTCTACACCAACTTGGTCGCCTTGGCCAATGACCTGGTGGGCCGCATTCGCAGGTTCGGTGCTGAACGCCAGGAGGAGCGCGAACGCCTCACCGCCCGCCTTCTACAGGCCAAGGCCGACGTAGAGCAGCGCCAGCTCCGTGACCAGTTGGACCGTTACAACCAACCAGCCGAGACCTCCGGTGCGAGATCTTCTGGTGAAACCGACAGCGCTACGATGAGCCGCCTGGCCCAGCAGACCGCCCGCCTGGGCCTGGGCAGTCCCCCGTTGGACCCGGGTCGCTATGCCCTCATGACCCAGGAACCCCTCCGCCGCCTCAGCGGCGGGTTCAGCCCCAACCTACCCGCACAGCCCTCGTCGCCGGTCCGTAACATGGGGGCCTCGCCCGTCGGGGGCCACCACCCTCAACCCCACCAGCACCGGGCGACCCCCTCACCTATCCCGGCGTCCACGGCCTACGCCCCGCCCAAGAGTATGCACGTCATGGCCTCTCAGGTCAATGCCGGTCTTTCCAGTCCTACTGTCCCCGTGCCTCGCATCCCCTCCTGCCCGGAATCGTCGTCAACCGCCGCCGAAGCACGCCACTACGCCCCGACCAACCAATACCCTGGGCCACCACCGCCCCAGCAGCCGCTTCCGGTCGGGAACCTCAACCCGCAAGGGTCCTCCGCGGGCACAGCCCCGTCCATTGGTGAACTGATCCACCCGGCCTCCGGCACGTTGTCCCAACACGCTCACGCCAACCCAGCCGATTCTGCCGGCGACGGCCGCTTGGCCAACCTGTTCCGCAACTCGCCCGCCGACAACGTACCAGACGTTTTCAAAACAGTGGCACCGTCCGCCCCGCCTCCGGCACCAGCGGCCGCCAAGCTTCCTGGGCCTTTTGCCAAGCTCGAGGCCGGCCACACCCCGTACTACCTAAACCCTAGTGCCGAACCCCTCCAACAGCGCCCTGGCCCGCCAACCGTCCCAGTGGTTCCCACTGCCGCGTCGATTCCCACGGCCCCCGCCAACAACCCCTCAGGAATTAATTCCCCAGCTAGCTACTTTCAGGCCCAGGGCCTGACCCGACCGGCGCCCACCACCCAGGTGCCCCCGGCCGCTCCTATCGCCAGCGCCCCCGGCGCCGCACCCCAGTCGCCCAGCGCCTACCCCTTCCCACCCGTTGCTGTGTCCCAGGTAAACCCCCAGGACGGCTACCAAAGCCACCCGACCTACGCCTCCGGCCCCTCGGGGGATAGCACGGTGGCCCACCAAGGTTCGCCAGCTGGGCCGGTCCCGCAGTTCTCGCCGTCGGCACGGCCCGTAGGTTCATCATACGCCCCGACCTACTCCACGCCGTACCAGTCACCGCCTCCGCCGGCCCACGGCTCTGCTTTCTCACCAGCCACACTCGTTAACCCTGGCTATGGGTCCGGTGGGACATCGGCCCCGCCGGCACACATGTCAGCGTACCCTGTGGCGACCGCACACCCGCACACGTCGGCTGGCCCCGCTCCGTCGCCGTACCATTCGAGCGCGCCCACCGCGCCGTACCAACCGATTGGCCAGGCAACACACCCTCCCAATTATAGTGGCCATCCGGCCGTCACCTCAGCACCTGCCTATCTCCCTGCGTCGTACCCGTCGGTTACCTCCGCCCCAGCCTACTCGTCGTACCCTGGGATCTCTGCGGCCCCGGCTTACCAGCCAACTCAGCCTGCCTACACTCCGTCCTCGCAGCCCCCGGTCGGCACACCCACTCAGCACGCCCCTTGGTACGGCTCTGGGGCTTTGCCTGCACAACAGCAGCGGCCCAGCCCAGCGACGCCCTACTCGGCCCCGGCCCTTCAATCGAGTGCCACGGCGCCAACCGGCTACTACTCCGCGGGGGCCTACCCGACCGGATCCCAACCGCCGCTGCCGCCTCACAAGCCCTCGGGCCCTGCCTCGGTAGGCACTGGTTCGTCGTACTACACGGCCTCTACCCCCTACCAGCCACAGTCCCCGTACACGAACGGGCCCCCGGCCCAGGCGCCAATGGGATTTAATTATTCGACCCCCGGACCTGCCCCGGGGACGGGTTACAGTGCGCCGCCTCACCAGCAGCAGCAGCCATCGTCATACGCTCCACCCCATCCGCACCAGTCTCATCACCACCAGCCCCAGCATCAGGCTCACCAGCACCAGTATCCACCACCACCCCAGCAGCAACAGCCGCCTCCTCCGGCCCAGGCTTACCCACCGCAGCACAGTCAGCCCCAGCACCACCCGCAGGCCGCCCCGCCTCACCAACACCACCAACCAACGCAGCCACCGCCGGCGGCTGCGGCCCATTACCACCAGTCACCCCCACAGCAACAGCCACAAGCACCACCCCCTTACCATCAACAACACCCGCACTCGCAAGCGGCGTCGCAGTATCCCCCGCCCCAGCAGCACCACCATCACCAACCTCCGCCACCGCAGCAGCAACCGCCTTCGCAGCAGCAGCACCAACAGCCCCCACCGCAACAGCAGCAGCACCAGCAGCCCCTACCGCCCCAGCAACATCATCAGCAGCAGCCATCGTACCACGGCCAACCAGCAGCACAGTCCTTCCCAGGTTACGGAGCCGCCGCCTCGCCCAATGCGGCTTACCCATCCCAACAACAGGGCACGCCTCACAGCCAGCCGGCGGCTCCGGCTTACAGCTCGAGCTACTCTGGAGGCACACCGCAAGCGTACTCCCACCATGTTCACCACCCCCCGCACCAGCATCACCACCCGCCCGCGGCTAACAGTGGCGCTGGCTACCCGTACGGTGGTGACCAGTCAACCGCTTACTACCCGAACACGGCGGCGGGGTTCCACCCGCCGGCTCCGGCCCCGAATGCCTATTCTCAACAGCAGCAGCAGCAGGTGCCCCAAGGTCATTCAACGTACCCACCGCAACACCAACCAACGACGAGTGACACCTTCCTCACCCAGCCTTACTCCCCGGCAGCCCCGGGCGGTGGTGGTGGCCATCCAACCCCGACAGCCGCAACTAATGCGCCCTATCATAGCCATAGCCGTCCGAACCTCATGGACTAGACCAACGGTGGACTACTGGTGTTCGAGCCACGCAGCCGGTGAAAAGATCCACATTCGGTTGCCCACACACCCACCCACACAGATTTATTTTGAGAGCTTTGTCTCCCAGCTTCTTCCTACCCGACATCCCCTCCTATTTTACTCACCATTCTCCAACTTTTCGACTTGACGTTTCTATTCATCTCCCATACTTCATCCGTTCCATTTGCGATACTTCTTTACGCGGCTTCTTTTTTTAAATGATTCTCGTGTCCCTTCCCGATGTCGATACCCCCCCCTCTCTCGCCTGCCTTTGTTTACCCACGGTTGTACGTTTCTCCAACCTGACCACGGCAGTTTTTTTTTTAATCAGTATCCTACAGGTCGCTACCATAAGATTGTGGACCTCTGCTACTACTCGCAGGCTTATTGCTATACCCCTCATATTCTGATTAAAAAAGACTTTTTACTACTGCTACTGCTAGGACGCATCGGGTTGGGAGAAGGTGGTCCAATGTAAGTGTTGGAAAGGAGGGAGGGAGGGGGCGCTATTGAGAATAGCTATATGCTTCAAAGTTTTAATCAACGATGGGGCTAACGTGGCCACATCCTAGCAACGGGAATGGTGATACAGCGACGACCGGGGGGATTTAAGCGCTAGTGCTCTTGGGGCTTAATAATGGGGTGGGCGAGGTCGGGACCGGTACCTAGGGGTACGACCCGGGTGGGGTTAATCTGGCCGTGGCTCATGTAATAGTGGCGCTTGATATGATCGAGGTTAACGGTCTCGGCGACCTTGGGCATCTGGTAAATCTGGCGGGTCCAACGGAGGATGTTGGGGTAGTCCTTCTCGATGCCTTTGATGTTGCACTTAAAGTGACCGTGGTAGACCGGGTCGAAGCGGACGATGGTGGTGAAGAGCCGGATATCGGCCTCGGTGAATTGCCCATCGCCGGCCAGAAACTCGCGTTCGGCCAGGATGGCCTCGACGCGGTCGAGGGCGGTAAACACCCGGCGGCAGTTCTCCTCGTAGGGGCCCTGCTGGGTCGCGAACCCGCTCTTGTAGACCCCGTTGTTGATGTCATCGTAGATCCAGCCGTTGAGCTCGTCGATGGTCGGGCGGAGTGCCTCCGGGTAGTAGGAGACGCCTTGCTTGTCGGCCGGGAGGAGGTGGTCGAACGCCGAGTTGAACATGCGGATGATCTCGGAACTCTCATTGTTGACGATGGTGCCCAGCTTCTTATCCCATAGGACCGGCACGGTGAACCGGCCCTCGTAGTTGGGGTTGGCCTTGAAGTACACCTCGCGGATGAACTTCGCGTGGTTCACGGTGTCCGGAATGGCCCCCGGACACTCCTCCTCCGTGGCAAACTTCCAGCCCTCGGGGCCCATGTGGTAGTGGACCACGGAGAGCGAAATGAGGTCGTCCAGGCCCTTCAGGTTACGAACCAGCAGGGTCCGGTGAGCCCAGGGGCACGCCAGGCTGATGTACAAGTGGTACCGGCCGGCCTCGGCAGGGAACTGAGCGTCGACCGCGGGGCTCACCTCATTGCGGAAGGAGGAGACCTGGCGGTGGAACTCGCCCTTGTCGTTGGCCCACTTGAGGATGGCGGGCTGGTCGGCAGCGGAGCTAGGCTGGTTGGTCATGGCGAGGGCAGCGGTGCGGAGGGATCGAGTGGAGGAAGCTAGAGGGGTACCGGCGGAATGGGCGGCAGCGTAGTAGGTGCGGTGCAGAGGTCGCGGCACAGAGAAGGAGCGGGAGGTAAGACGATGGAGGGCAGCGGTGGAGCGGGCAAGGAGGGGCATGGGAAGGTGCGAGTAGCGGCCGGGGGGCTAGGAAGGTCAGCGGGACAGGAAGCCTAAAGTTGCTGTCAGTGAGGTAAACGGAGGCGGCTGAATGGTGGTCGGTTAGATAGAAACGCCGAGGGTCGCAGTTTATATAGCCTGGCGAGAGCAGAGGAGGGGCGGAGGCCTAAGGTGCGGTGAAACCCCAACGCTTCCCTACTATGCTCTGCGCCCGAGGGAGGGGAGCCCACCATCGCTGCGTTATGATGGCAGAGAGAGAGGGGAGGTGACTTACAGTAAGGCGGGGTGCCACGCCTGTTACAAAAGGGAACGAGATTTGTCAGCCGAGTGTAAGTCGGGCCAGCCGCATTGGTCCGGTTTAGTGCGACCTGACCAGTGGTGTGAACGCGCCAACCTGACCTCTGGCTTTTTCATATAATCGCCGGGCTTTCGAATCACCCTTCACCTCAGAGACGCCAGGGGGGCAGGCGACCGAGTCGTGGGGCGGGAGAGAGGACTGCTGCTTATTAACCAGGGGCGGAGAGGGGTAAACGGGCAGGGCCCGGTTCTACGTCGCTGAGAGGGGTCCATTTCTAAGCGCAAGTTACCTCAGTTGGCTCACCTTCAATCGACTAGGCATCAGCAGAAGAGTTTACCATCACGCACGCTGCAAATCGATATTGGGCCTGCGGAGCCTCCTGGGGTCACCACCCAAAGTACCAATTGGACGCCATAAAGGGGATGGCGTAAGGTACTCGTGTTTATCCAGTCCAGTCCACATGTGCGGGAAGTGGAAGCACCTCTTGACCCAAATGGATCGTGTGCCGTCGCCTTTGGCCACGTCCATCATCCTAAGTCAGAACAGAGCACCATTAAACAACTTGTGAGTACGCCCGGTTACAAGGTCACCGGTTCGCTAGCGACGCTGGCGGGGGCGTTTAGCGTATCCGACTACCCGCTAGCCTTCTGTATAGTGGCACTGGACGTTGGGATATGGTATCTAAGGGAGGGGACTGCTCAGGGCTTGAAACGTGGCGACCACCCGCCCTAAACTAACTATGATCGTACTCGAATACTCCAAGAAGCCTGCCAAAGACTTCAAAGCTAAGTACACCAGACTATTCCTGCTTGAGACTGTCTAACTTAGCTCCTGCCAGGGACGTTAGCCCAACCGTTGTAGTACCGTTCCACTTGCCGTGGTTGGACCGCCGTGGTAAGAGATCAAACAAGCGTACGGGGCCGGGTATTGAAGTTGCAGCCGGCGACGACAGGTCAAGTCACTCTTCCAACAGCCCGTGGTAGTCAACCCGCACTTCTTGTCGTCTGTCCAACTACCAGCACCTTTCGGACCGGCTGGCACGTGGTATGCTCTAGACCCGCTAGCCATATGGCCGCTCGAGGGACTGCGCAAAGGTCGGTCCTGCCCTATCCACCACCGTTGCCAAGCCTATCGCCAAGCTTCACCTCTAGCCAAAAGGTGTGCGGAGACTGACGCGCATCAATATTGTTTATCTTGGTCACATTTCAGCATATTTGATTACTGTCAGCCTGCATCTGTTGCTGGAGCCTGTGTCATTCTCATCTAGGGAGACTGGGCCATGTGCGGGCATTAGATGTCAAGGTCATCGTGCCAGATGATATTGAGATGGGGGGGACCAAACAAGATAGGGAGGGTATACCCTGGTTAGAGCGGTAGGGGTTATGCGCCACCAGTTCAGTACGTAGCCTCTCGATAGTCACCTCAGTCCGCCTAGTTTTAGTACCCGCCAACCAAAATCAGGCCAGTTTCTGGTGCCCGGCACTCCTGCGAGAAGGACGCCGCCTCTCAAAACCCAATCACAGCGGGCAGCCCGTGACAATCGAGTTAAAGGACTTCGCAGGACTAGCCGGCAGCCTCGCGCGCATTAGTCCACGCCGAGGAGATAGAGGGGTCGTCAACTCCAAACCCTAGCTCCCCCACTCTTGAGACGCACTTATGACATAGTCTTGTACCCCCCCCCCCAACACACCCGACCTCTCCCCAATGACCCTGCTATATAAACCCCTTCACACTTCTCCCCCCTCTGTTTCCCTGCGTCAACCGTCCGCTTTGTATGCACACCTTTCGTAGCCACTTCCCGCACTCGGATTTTTCAACTACACACCTAGCCGCTAGCCGAGCTCGTAAGTAGATAGCCCATTCAGGAATGCAGCACATCAGCTCCATGTCCTGTCTGTCGAGGACCCTCTCCACCTTACTAACCGGGAAGGTATAGCAGCAAGTAAAAGTTGGCCCTACCCCATCTTGGCAGCATGGCGAGAAGTATGATTGCCATCAAGGCCCCCCGGTTGACTACCAGGCCCCGCTGGCCCCAATGCTTCTGAAACTGTGAAACCCAGGATGTGACGTCCGCCCGCAGCGGCCCTACGCCAATTCGGCCATCATAAGGACCTGGCCGGACCCTAACTGTCTGAGCACTGCCCACACTCTCACATTCCTACACATCCCCCATAGAACTTACCATGGCCACCCCGTCGCCCACCAAAGCCCATATAGGCCCCTCGTCGCCCGTCACCCCGGGCCGCAAGCCCGTCCGGTATGTATCCTAACGTGGCCCGCCAGTGAACGACCGCTGCACATCGCTACCTTGGTCCGCCGTTTCGTAACGGCGTCTGTGTCAGGCAGTATGCTAACTCAGGTCTTTACCTCTTTCGCCACTCTCCATATTATATCACCCCTCACCATTGCTAAACTTCCGACTAGTATTTGGGTGGACGGCTGCTTCGACATGATGCACTTTGGTCACGCCAACGCCCTGCGCCAGGTACGTCAGATATGGACCCCCCTGGGTGAAGCGCAGACCCAACGTGTGCTTCCACCTCCCTTGCAGCGGGAGTTTCTAATGAACCTGCCGTCCAGCCCGCCAGGCCCAGTTTCCTCGACCAACACATCCTTCCCTGTACCACTCTGACCACCCACTACACTTTCACGATCGACCATGCCTTGCAGGCCAAGTCCATGGGTGACTACCTCGTGGTTGGGGTTCACTCCGACGCCGAAATCGAGATTCACAAGGGCCCCACCGTCATGAAGGAGGAGGAACGGTATGTACGACTCCCAGCGGGGCATCGCCAGGGCCGATCGCTTGGCTCTAGCACGCAACCTCGGGCCCATACCTAATCGTACACCCGTATTTAATACCGTTCACGTATCTTGCTCGTCTTCCTCACCGCTACCCGAGAACAGCTACGCTGCCGTAGCCGCATGCAAGTGGGTTGATATGGTCGTACCCAACGCCCCGTACACCACCACCGTCGACGTCCTCGATAAGTACGATTGCGACTTTTGCGTGCACGGCGACGATATTACCACCTTGGCGGACGGTACCGATTGCTACCAGGCTGTCAAAGATGCCGGGCGTTACCAGTAAGTCGGCCAGGTTCCCCTAATGAGGACGGGTGTAATGCCTTTCCCATGCTATTCCAGCCACAGCGATTACGCGTTCCCTTGTGTAGATGAACACCATCATTGACTCTCGTCTATGTCTCTGACCCTCCCACTCGATCTTATCACAGGGAGTGCAAGCGCACTCAGGGCGTCTCGACGACCGAGCTAGTAGGCCGCATGCTGCTCATGACCCGCGACCACCACCGCCGGTCCAACTCCCAGGACAGTAACTCCATCGCAGGCCTACCCAGCGAGGAGATCAACAGCTTCCGGCGGGGGTTGGGCAAGAAGGCGGTGTCAACCAACATCTCCCATTTCCTGCCTACATCCAAGCGTATCATCCAGTTCTCCAACGACCGGGAGCCCAACGTAGGTGTTAACGCCAACTAGGATCAATTCCGAAAGTGATCACACCTATCGACCGGTCCCGTTTATATCGACTGGCGTCTTAATCACCTGGCGACTAACCATGTTGCCGGCCCTGCGCACTGTTGCCCACCACACCTGACTGCCCCTTCCTTTCCCCATTTCACGTAGCCCGGAGACACGATCGTCTACGTGGACGGCGCCTTTGACTTGTTCCATCTGGGCCACATTGAATTTCTGCGCCGCGCCCGCGAACTGGGAAACTATCTTTTGGTGGGCGTGCACGACGACACCACCATTAACGCCATCAAGGGCGCTAATTACCCCGTCATGAACCTACACGAGCGTGTCCTAAGTGTCCTTCAGTGCCGGGTAAGTCCCAGACGACTGCATAGCCACACGGTCATTACGTGACCTCGCCCCTTCGTCCCTCCCAAACTAATCTACTCCAAGTGACCCAAGTTCCAGCTTAACATAACTTTTGACCTCGCGCCGCATTACATTCTTCCTCCGCCCTTGTTACTATCATCCAGTACGTCGATGAGGTTATCATCGGCGCCCCGTACAGCGTGACCAAGGATGTCCTTGAGAAGGTGTACAAGGTCAACGTCGTGGCCCACGGCACGAAACCCTCCCCACCTGATACTGACGGCCAGGACCCTTACCAGGTAAGCCTTTGGTTATAGCCACGCGCCGTGATCATCGACTTTATTAACGGAACTACCTTTCGGTTGCTAAACGCCTCTACGCCAACCTGTGCATTTACCACCCCCTCTCGCGTCGTTCGTTCCATATTGCAGCTCCCCAAGGAGTTGGGCATCTACCAGGAGATTGACCACCTAGCCAACGATACGACCACAACGACCATCATCAACCGCATCATCAACCAGCGCCAGACGTAAGTGAATATATCTGTTTGGGGCGACCGCTTTATCATTTATTTGACAGCCCATCTTGGCTCTTGTAGTTTTTTTCTCTTCCTAACCCCTCCCTTACCCGCTATTTATTCATTAATACGCATATTTCACTGCAGTTACGAGGACCGCCAGGCCCGCAAGTCCGCTAAGGCAATTCTTGAAGCCGAGAAGGAGCGTGTTGCGCAGGACACGGCGACGGCCTAAATGGCATGTACCACCCTGCCATCCCGAGTCTCCTGATCTCTCATCACCCAGGGCCCCATTACGTTACACGTCATTAATAGTACCTCACTTAAGTAATAATAAATTATGCACAGTGTCAGTATCCGAGGTGAAGACGTCATTCTGCCCATTTTTTTCTCTAGAGGCACACTGGGTGGTGGTAAGCATTTGAAATGAAAAATTAGAGTGCCTGAAATATGGCGGGCGCTATACTGCCAGTTTTTATGAAAGCTAATAGAGATTGCATGTATATAACCACGACTAGGAAGGAGTTGTGGCCCAGGTAACCCTCACGCCTATCCCACTTTACTTGAGGGACCGACGCTGCAGCGCGTTATCAATCAGCGCGTAACGGCCGACGACAACCGTGACGAGGGACAAGGCGATACCGGAGGTAAAAGTCTCGATGATATTCCAGCGGGTCCAAAACAGGGCGTACAGAACCCCGTAGGCCATGAGGCAACCCAAGAACCCGTAGCGTAGGGCGACGTTACCCGTCCCGGTGGGAGCGTGGAGCAGATCGAGGTTCACCTCCAAACCTTCCATCCAGGCCCGTCCGAGACCAGCGAGCAGAGCGAGACAGATCACCACAAAGATGAGCGGGAAGAGAATGAAGGGCTGCTTGGGTGGTGGGCGGAACTCGTGCTCAATCTCAGGGAGCGGTTGGAGGTAGACTGGGTCAGTGGTGGCACTCTTACCGGTGAGGGTTGACATGGCCTCCTTTTTGGCTACGGAGGCGGTATTGGACAGAGCCGGGATGGTTAGGGTGGCCACGGGGGTCCGGTACCCTTCGGCGACGCTGAAGGTGCCCAGGATCACCTCGGCATCGTAATCACCAGCGCGGTCGCGGAAGAAGGCCGCCAGGGGCTTGATCTTCAGGGCCAATTTGTAATGGCCCTGGGCCGAGGAATCGAATACCCGAACGACCTGGTGGCCTGTGGCCTGGTGGGTCAGAAGGAGGAAGGCCTGGTGAGCGCGGACGGGCTTGCCAGTGGTGGCGAGTTCAGCTCGGAAGGAAATATCCACACGGTCGGTGGCTAAGACGGCGATAGGGCTGGTGCTGTATCCAGGTAAGTTCCCACCGCAAACGTATGGAAGCGTGAAGGTAAAGAGGGAAGGCAGAACGAAAGGGGTGGCGTGAGTTAATGCCCCGAGTACCCTTGCGCGTACCGAGTGGCCGGCCGGTAGTGCATTCCTAACCCCCGCTAACCCGTCAAGACCATCTGGTAGCCCAGACACTTCACCATCAGCGGGGAAGAGGCTTCCCTGCCCGGTGAACGCGACCGATGTAGATGACCATCGCTGTCCAGGTCTGATGTGGCCCACTTACGATTCGCCAAACGGAAACCTTTCGCCATTGTCAGATACAGACAGGCCATCGTCTTTGATGCGCCAGATGGCGGCCGACTGACTCGCGGCCTGAGCAGCTTGAGCGACCACAAGAAGGAGTAGACTCAATGCTAGGACCAGGGCCCATGTCGTAGATGAGGACTTGAGCATGGCGTAGGGCAATACAATAAACTAAACAGGATCTATCCCAGAGGCATCGAGTGGATTGGAGGGAAAGGGAGATGTGGGGTAGGGTGTCCAGCGGTGGTATGGCGATATTGGCAAGAGGGTGAGGAAAGGGACAGCTGAGTAGGCCAAAGTGGCTCCGACAGTGTCGGTCCCTGGCTATCTGGACAGTGAGCATCTATAAAGCAAATTAGCTAGACCTTCGGTGCCTAATACTGCCAGTACTTTAGCCTCACTTAGAACCGCTTCCCGCGGACTTCCCATCAAATAGGACTGTGATCTACTGTCCAGTTATAGGGCACTGAGCACTAATGGTGGAAAAAAGTAAAGAGCAATGAGTCTTACGCCCCACATTCTGGCCCTGTAGATGAAGACTAGTGGTGTCGAATTCAAGGGGTCGTTCGATACAAACACATTCGACAAGTTCGAATAAGTTTTATTGCAACTAAATACCATTTCAAGTGATGGCCATCCCCTTGGACAACCTGGCCTTTCCTTTCAATCCATTCCACCCAAATGACTTTGATAATCACTAGGCTATACCCTCAAACGTCCGAATGATCCGGCGGTCACCGCGGTCTCCAGTGCGAAGAGCTTGGCAACACACACAGCCTCCGTCTGGTATCCCCAAACACTAGTCGCCGCAAAGCCGGTCAGTATCAGCAGGTAGAGCCCATAGACATCTTATTGTCGAGGCAGAAATGCAGGCCAATGTGGCCGTCAAAGACTTCTTAACTCCATTACCGTAATGAGGGCGCCCTGGGAGACGTGTCAGACCAACCCGACATTGCCATTCAGGTTTGGACCACTGGTTGATGCCCAGGCTACTCGTAGCAAGCGGTGTAGTACCGTAAGGCTTGGTACCCCGGTATGCTAGATCATGTCACCCCCACTGAAGAAACCAGTCGACAGATGACGGGTGCTCCGCTACCCCGGCGGTTCTAAGCTGATACCGAGCCCTTTGAGAAATGTCATGGCCGGCGGCTGGCTGTAGCCGCGGAGTCACAATTGGGAAAAACAAGTCACGTTGCTCATGTGTAGTGCTTTGCAGTCGATTGTCATTGGCCTTGGCCAAGTCCGATGGCGACCCGGCCGATGAACAAGCCTGGTGGTGGCGGGGTTGGTCGCTGGTGAGGTGCATGAGGCCCTTACGATTACAAGTAGCCTGTGTTGTCAGGTGCTAGCGGAGATCGGTAGCTATGACGTTAGGGAAAGTATGCCAGGCCCTAGCCAGCACCCTGGCGGTTAATTAGAGTATCACCATCACCAGGATCTGAGCTGTACCCGCCTCCAGGCCATTGGTGCTGCCTGACAAGCCGTCCAGCTGAGGGTATGCTATGAGGATAACTGTAGACCGTGTAGAAGTGGGTTGGCCATTTGTGCACTGTGCCGTGGCAAGGGCCAGTAGAGCCCAGTGCCCCCCCATTTGGTCTGAACCAACGTACTTTCGCTTACAATCTCAGGAATGGCCATGTAAACCGAGGATCCAAGTAGCCTTTTCATCAATCTAGACAGGGGGTGGGTTGGGAGCGTAAAAAGAAACCGGCGGACAACCACAGGTAGGCTGGGTTGTGTTGGTATAGGTTCGAATGAAAATGGGTCACATCATTCAATGTGCCGTAGTCAACCTTGCCGGGCATTGAATATGCGGCCATGTTCTAGCACCATCAGTGCCGCCTGACTCCAACGTTTAAAACAGTGTGTAAAAGATGGCTAAGTGGTATCTACCCGCTAGGTGCTAATATGACCTACACTGGGCCACCAGCTCTACCCAACGCTACTCAGTGGTACCTACAGAATCATACTCTAATGCTCCCGACCTCACTCACGCTGCTTTAGACCTAGGGCCTGCAACCAATATCCCATAGGGGAAAGACTCTACTGGGCAGTTGCTTGCCTGGTAATAGCACGCAGCGTTTCCCTACTAACAAGAGTAAAAAGCCCGGTCATCACCAAAATGCCCACCACTGACTCATTTTCTTCCCTACCCAGTCCCGTCAGACCCGAAGTAGTAGATATGGGCAAATAATGAAAGTGCAACAAAATCTCCACGGCAAGCATGGTTTGAGGCCCCAGGTCTTGGTATCGTAGATGAACGCCAGGAGTAGCTTAGGCGAAGGATCGCACGGTATAGACAACTGCGGAATCGGACCGTTCCGCGCGTTGCAGCCAATCGTTTAATTTTTCTTTCTATCACTCCACGGTATTGGCTTCTGAAGCTCTTTCCCTCACAGCTGCCCAAATATACCAGCCGTAATGCGCGGGTCCTTGTGTACCATTGTTATTACCGGGGCAATAAGGCAGGCAACATATTAAATACCGGCTATCAAACCGGGCTATCCAGGGCCCATGCCTCACCACCATGAACGAGCAGCCAGCTCGCTAAAGTACGGGGAACCTCCTCCTTGAAGGTGACCCATGATTTAGCCGCCTGGCGTAGAGAGGTGGTAGACTATACGGGCGGGGGTAAAGTCCTGGGACTATCGAAGAAAAGCCCTCGACTAGCAGATGAGCAGCCGGTCCATACCTTACGCGCCTTCCCTACGATCATGAGTCATGTCCTGCACAGGGGCTTGGAGTTCGGCAGCTACCTCAACTGCTAGGTCCCCCCACGCCCTAACCTAAAACCCATACCACCAGCAGGTACATTTTTCCACTGACTTCCTAAAGATATTTGATGGGGGCCAGTGACTACCCGCCGGACTCCATTGTCGATGGATGAAGGACTCGGGGACAGACTTACCACCCGCCTGCTGGCTCGAATCGCCAGGGGTGGCTCCCTACAGCTGGACCTGTCCCAACCCAGACCCACCAGGGCCATGCTATAGCCACCGTAGTCCTGGCAGTTTTTTATATGATTATCTGACGTGGTCTATTTCTCCTGAGGATCAGACCCCCCCTGGTATCAAGGTCTCCCCCGGCCAAAACGTAGAATGCGGGGTAAAGTCCATATTCCAGGCTCTGTCGCAGAATTGTCGAAGTTAGGCTCCGCATCCTCCCCCCGTGGCTCTATCACAACGATGCACCACCGCATCGCGCCATAGCCCCCTACGTTGACATTACCGGCTCCAGAGATAAATCACTTCCATCCCCTCCAAACGGCCCTCTTGAACTAGCCCACCCCGCCACCAGGCCGTTTAGAGATGTGAAACTGTGGCTACACCGTAAGCTATTTGCCACACTGAAGGTGGCCGTGGACGTCTGGCAACTGGAGCATGGCGAGCTCCAGCCAAGGAACTTCTGATGCAGCTTCGACAACTGGGTAAGCCGAGCCTGCCGAACGGTGCAAAGTGGTGGAATTAACCTTCAATATGCATGAGTTGGCTTTGAAGAGCTCAAACCTTTGTGGAGCATCAGTATATCTACTTTTCTACCTCTACCTTCTCGCCAACCGCCCCTCCTTCGGGCTACATGCCCCTTTGCGCCCTTATTGCGATGGAGGGGAGCACACCCGAAATGTCAAGAGAAAGTCTGCTGATCCTTACAGCATTCCATGGAAACCCCAGTCGCAATGGTGGACTGCATGAGTATGGCAAGTGGCTGAAGTGTTTATGACATGCATGGGCAAGTACAAAATCGATATACTTGCACATCCAGGTAAGGCTAAGTTTCAAAATCTAGGAGTATGCATGGGCACTGCACACTACTTAACGAAGGCACCACCCCTTGCTACAGGCCCATCGTCGTATTCATTACCTTCCTTGTTATTCATTTGTTCCGACCCCCCACCGCCACCCGCATAATCTCCCCTGCCTCTCAGCCACCCCTTATCACGCCCTCATTTCTCTCTCCTCACTCACTCCCTACTACCCTACAACCGTCCGCCATGGTGGGGCCCTTACTCGACTGGCTTTTAGAACCGCAATTGTCTCTACTAGGAGATTTTTCTATAATCGTTTATGCGATAACTGTACACTGGCCTGTTCGGCCAGAAATAATTGTCGTGGCACTGAAACACCAGTAAATAAGCGCTCATTCATTGTCCAATTCAATCCATATGAAATAATCTGACTCGCCGGTATGCCATTTAGCCCCACGTTGACCCTGGTTCACTGCCGTGCGGGCGATATAAAGCACACCTAACTAGTTAGTTGTGAAGGTATTACCAGGAGCATGATAGATATTCATGCAAGGGGATGATATTAGCGACCGCATCACGGAATCCGGAGAAGAATGCACTTGCTCGTCAGGCCCCCTTACGTGATGCACACAATCGGCAAAATAGGTGGTCTCATTAGGTAACCATCCAACGGTATGGGCCACACCCTCTGAAAAAGATGTATATATACTCAGGCATATCTTGGCCCTCGCTTCGAATCCCCTGTAGCCTTTCGCTGTGCACGTCTGGTCTATATACGAAATCTCAATCCACAATTACACATTCACAATTTTATAAGTGGGCACCACAATCATTTCTACCATTATAGTCACATTCGTCAATCCTACACCGACCCGCTCGCCACCAGCCTATTGCAACCATGCTGACTGTCGTCGACTCTAATCGTCCGGCTCCTACCCGCAGTGCGGATAGCCTTCCCCCGACTACTGCCGTCCCCCTTCTCAAGCCCGCTCACCCTGAGCCTGGTTACGGCCAGGTTTCGGCGGGGACTCCCCTGTCAACCAACCTCTACCTCGACAGACTTTGTAAGGTGGCCTGGGGCATCCTCCTGTCCCGCTACACCGATGCTGAGCAGGTTGCTTTCGGCCATGTCCAGGCCCCGTCGCCGCCGCTGGACCCTACACTACCAGCCAACAATCTCACCGTATGTGGCCTGCGCCTTGGCCCCGGTGTCAGGCTTGCCTCGGTCCTCGGACATCCGACATCTTCTTCCGATCACTCTTTGCATCATCAGGAGTGGCCGGTACAGGCCAGCGACCAGGGCCAACTCAAAACCGTCCTCGTTAGTTACGCCAACTATTCTTCTACTCAGTCTCAGGACCGCAACCCATCGGGTCTGGGCCCCAACTACAAGTCTACAGTCAGCGTCGAACAGGCCTCCCTTACTATGTTGGCGACAATGACTCAGGCCGTCCTCGTCATCTCCTGGCAGGTGGTCACCGGTAATCTAGAGGTCCGTCTGGCCTTCGACCGCACCCAGGTGGCCGAGGCAGCGGTGCAGGAACTCGGACGCCAATTCAGTATCGTCGTCCGTACCATGGCCGAGGCGATGGTGCACCCCAGACAGCTCACACACTTAACCATCGCCGATGTGGCCTGGGTGGATGGGCTCGAGCGCCAGCGCCTTCTGCAGTTCGCCGGCACCCTCAGTCACCCTGGCGCAGTCAATACTCCTGCCCATCTTCTGGTCGGTGAATGGGCGATTAGGACCCCTGACGGTGTCGCTCTGGACCAGGAGGGCCGCACCGTCACCTACACCGAGTTTGACCGGATGACCTCGGCCCTGGCCCAGATGCTTACCCGCAACCATGGAGCCCGGCCCGAGGTTCGTATCGCCCTCCTCCTCCCCAAGTCCATCGAGTTTGTGATAGCCCTGTTCGCCGTGCTCAAGTCTGGCGCTGCCTACGTGCCCATTGACCCGGAGTACCCCGAAGAGCGTATCCGCTACATCGTCCAAGATAGCGCGGTTACACTGGTCCTGACTACTTCAACGACCCAGGCTCTTCTGGGAAACCTCACGCTTCCCACCCTGCAAGTCGACAAACAGACCCCATCTATTGCAGCCACGAATGGGGCCGGTGCACCGTCTGCTGTCCATCGCCCACAGTCCACTGACTTGGCCTACATTGTGTACACCTCGGGTACCACAGGCCAACCCAAGGGCGTTATGGTCGAGCACGGCAATCTGGCTAATTTTGCTACCGATCTGACCTATGCAGATGACTATGGACCTGGCAAGCGTGACTTACTAGTCCTCTCACTGGGCTTCGACGGTATCCTATGGAGTCTCCTCAGGACTCTTTGCCAAGGTGGGACAGTGGTCATTCCCGGTGCCGACTTACTGGCTGACCTTCAGAGTGTGCACTCGGCTATCGTCACGCCGTCGTTTGCCACCCGCTTGAACCCTGGTCAGTATCCGCAGCTAGCGTTTCTGGTCTTGGCCGGCGAACACGTCACTGCTGACCTTCATGCCAAATGGCGTGGCCACTGCAAGTTGGCCAACGTCTACGGTCCCACTGAAACTACGGTGACGTCCAATACCCTAGTTCTCGCTGCTCCTAACTACATTTCGGTCGGTCCACCCAGTGTTAACTACTTATGCTATATTGTGGACAAAGACCTGCGGCTAGTGCCCGTGGGTGCCCCGGGCCAGCTTCTGATCGGTGGTTTAAGCGTTGCCCGTGGTTACTGCAACCTGTCGGACCTCACCGTCCAGAAGTTCATCGCTAATCCGTTCGGCCCCGGTCGCGTGTATTTGACGGGTGACCGAGCCCGTTGGCTGTCCCATGGCCACGTCGACCTGTTGGGTCGCATGGACCACCAGATCAAACTCCGGGGCTTCCGTATCGAACTCGAGGAGGTCGAGGCTGCCGCCTCCAGTTTTCCCGCCGTTCAGCTCGCCGTGGCTTCTGTTCAAAGTAATTGTCTGGTCCTGTTTGTCGAACCCCAGTCAGTGGACACCGTGGCCTTGCTTGACCACCTCCGTAGTCGCTTGGCCAGGTTTATGGTACCCGATCAAGTCGTCCCTGTAGCCCGCCTCTCGCTGACCGCCAACGGTAAGGTCGACCGCAAGGCCTTACCTAACGCTACTGAGTCTCTCCTAGAGATCGTCCCCACTCAATCCCAAAGCCTCACTGATTTAGAACTGCGTCTGCGTGAAGCCTGGGCCCAGATCCTGCAGCTCCCTGGTGACCATATTAGGGCAACTGACGACTTCTTTCGTATCGGTGGCGACTCCATCTCGGCCATCCTGCTCGTATCCAAATCCCGGCAGCTCGGGTACAAGGCCACCGTGCCGCTCATCTACGAATGCCGCCAGCTCCGCGCCTTGGCCGCCCGACTGACCCCGCTGGCCACGGCCGCCTCCGAGGAAAATCAGCACCAGGTCCAGGGCTGTGTCGACCTGACCCCGATTCAGCACTGGTTCTATGGCCTGCCATTCCGCAACCCTCACCACTTCAACCAATCCTTCACCCTGCGTGTGGATCCGTTGGTTACCCTCCGACAGATTAGCCACGCTCTAGTCCAACTGGCTAACCACCATGACATCCTGCGTGCTCGGTTCCATCTAAATGACGAGGGTACTTGGATGCAGAACATCCCAACTACCGAGGCCATCCCCAGCCATATCCCTGTGACCGAGGCCACCGTGAACGAGGTGGACTATGCCGACGTCATTTTGAAGGTCCAGTCCAGCCTGCACCTCACAGACGGCCCTGTCGTGGCAGCCTGTCTGATTCACACTGGCGCGGAGTCCGAGCCAGCCCGTCTGTTCTGGACCATCCACCACGCCCTGGTTGACCTGGTCTCCTGGCGCGTCCTGATCGAGGACCTGCAGACCCTGCTCACCGGAGGTCAACTGCCGCCCAAGACCCTGTCCTTCCAGACCTGGTGCAGCCAGTTGGACGACTACGCCCGGACCCTCACTGCCGATGCCTGGCCCGCGCAGAGCATGACGGTGAATAACCGCCAACTATTGCCTCCCTCAGAGGTCCTTGACCCAGTGCGCACCGCGGCCCGCCTATCCATATCCCACGAATTCGACCGGGAGTTCACCACCCGGCTCCTGCTGCAACTGGCGCCACAATGGCGTGTCACCCCACGGGACATGCTCCTGGCCACCTTTGCCCGGGCCTACTGCCAGGCGTTGGGTACCACCCAGGTCTCCTTTGTGATGGAGGGCCACGGTCGGGAGCCCTGGTCGGACGCCATGGATGTGAGTCGCACTGTAGGCTGGTTCACCGCCCTGTACCCCTTGGTCCTGGACGTACCCCTGGGCAGTTCGATCCTAGATACCCTGCATCACACCAAGGAGGCGATGCAGCAGATCCCCGTGCGTGGTTTCCCCTACAGCCTACTCCGCCACATGCCGGGGGCGGACCCGACCGAGCGGGCCAAGCTCCTGGCCAAAACCCCCGAGCGCCTCGACGTCCAGTTCAACTACTTTGGTCGGTTCGGCAATGCGGAGGCGGGTGGCTCAGACAGTGGTGCGGTTAGTATCGAGTGGGATGACCGCTTCGGCCTGCACGACTTTGCCCCCGACGAACACGTCATCTTCGACATCAACCCCATGCCCCTCGTCAACCAGGACCGGCTGCGCCTGGTCATGGAGTACAATCCGCGGGTGTATGGGACCCAATTAGCAGAAGAGCTGATCCGCCTGTGGCGCCAAGACCTCGAGCACCTGGCTGCCACCCCAACGGCTTCCGTCCAGCCGCTTCTCACTCGATTCGATGCGCCGCTACTCCAGCTCACCGCCCAGGAATTCGACACCCTTCTGGCCGACTTAGAGGAACGCGGCATTTCAGCCTCCGACGTAGAGGCTATCCTGCCCTGTACCCCCATGCAGGGCGGTCTGCTAGTTGCTACGCTGCAGGACCCCTCGGCCTACTTGGTCCAGGCCGCCATAACCCTGTCCGGTGAAGTAGTCCTCAGCCAACTCCAGCAAGCTTTGGCGGCCTTAACACAGCGCCACAGCGTCCTGCGCACCGTCTTCATTCCGACCGTCGCACCGCGTGGCAACGGACTTGCCCAGGTTGTTCTACACCGCGCAGCGCCGGCCTGGAGTCTAGCTGAGGCACCCCTTCCTTCCCTGACCGACTTTTTCAACGCGAACCGTGCCCTGGGCTTCGACATGACCAGGCCCATGGTCCGGGCTGACGTGTTTCCCACCGAGCGTTCCAACGAGTACCTGCTGGTCCTGGCCATCCACCACGCCCTGGTCGACGGCTGGTCGATCCCGCTGCTGCTGCGTGACCTGGGCCAGCTGTACGCCTCTCCGGACATGCCAGGCCAGCTGGCTTCACCCTCATTTAACACCGTGGTCGAACAGGTGGCCAACCAGGACCAGGACGAGGCGCGTGCGTTCTGGGCTGAGTATTTGCGCGGTGTTCAGCCCACGCCAGCACCCATGCTTAGTACGGAGCTCACGGGCGAGCATGGCTTTGCCGAGTATCACTGTACCCTCGACGTCGATAAGTCACGCTTAAACAATACCGCCCAGCAGTTTGGTGTAACCCTCTCGACCCTCCTCAAGGCTGCCTACGCCCTCGTCTTGGCCCACTACCTTAACCGGGACGACTTCGTCATTGGCTTTGTGGTGTCAGGTCGTAACCTAGACGTGGCGGATATTGACACTGTCGTCGGTCCCTGCCTCAACACCGTCCCGTTGCGATTCCGCCTGACGGACCAACCCATCGGCCAATGGCTTCAGCAGCTCCAGGCCGACGCCACCAAGATGATTCCCTTCGAGCACACCAGCCTTGCCAAGGTCAAGGCCTGGTGCAGTCCCATCCCGGCCTCAACTCTATTCCATGTGCTCGGTGGCTTCGAGAACTTCCCCCAGGGTTCGCACCAGGCCGGGGACATGACCCTGGAGCTGGTACGGCTGCATGAGTTTACCGAGTACCCGCTCACCCTAGATTTCGTCGACGGACCGCATGCTGTCGGCGTCAAGTGTTTCTACGCGCGCATGTTTAGCAGTGAGGCCAACATCGCTGAACTGGTACAGCAGGTCAGCTCTGTGCTAGTCACGCTCACGAGTGCGACTGCGGACACCACCATCACCCAGGTTTCCCATTCACTTCCTGATCCGACCCAGAACTGCCTCGGGCGGCTTATCACAGCTGTCGGTGTCCAGCTGCCTCTCACTGTCCTAGACCACTACCTGGCCAAACAAGGGCTACCTGCGCCCTATTCCGTCAGCATCCACGACGGTCGCATCGTGACTCGTGTCTCAGCACCCGAGACTACCTGTGAGTCATTCGGACCTCTGCTGACTAGTTTAAACCTCCCTGCCGACCTTGTACCTGTCGTTTTCATCTCGCTTGAGGCTTACCCGCACCTGTCCGGCGCCAGTGAGGGTGAGGTTGCTCGGCTAGGTGAGGCATACCTCCATGTGTCGGACACAGAGAGCCAGGGGCCGTCTTTAGACACAGTGGGTAGGTGGCTCGCCGTGACCTGTACCGACCTGCTTCTAGGCACCGGGGATGGGCTTCCTCATGGTGAGGATATTCGGGTGTCTGTACTGGCTAGACCCGTCCTGTTCCTCCAGCTGGAGTACCGCATCAGCCAACGTTTCGGGATCACCCTTAACTCGCGGAACGTCCTGGCCTGCGATGATTTGGCCGCCTTGACACTGGTGATCCAACGTTCCAGCCCTTCGCTATCGCCTATTCGTGCGCCAGAAGGCAACTCGAACGAGCCCAAGTCTGAGCTGATCCGCCCAATGAAGGCGACGCCCTACCAGGCCCAGGTGTGGCTCGCCTGTCAACTCTCGGAGGACCCTGGTCAGTTCTACCACCAAGCCAAGCTCAGCATTCCCCACCAGCTCACCCGTTCGGACGTCCAGTGGGTCCTCGACCAGTTCCTACGCCAAGTGGACTGGCTGCGCAACGTGGTCCGTAAGGAGGAAGGTCGACTTGTAGCCCATCTACTCTCTCCGAAGCATCTGTCCTCAGCTACCCAGGGTACCATCGGTTCCCAATCCCTGCGTAGGGATGGCCTCGAAGCAGCTAGGAAGGTCCTGGTCAGCACGGATATGTTGGCCGTTCTCTACCAGCCGGAACCACCCCGTCTGGTGGTCCGTATGCACCAGATCTTGGCACCTGAGATGTTATTTCAGCTCCTTACCGAGGAGCTGCAGCTGGCCTTCAGAGCGAAACATGCCGGTCAGGTGTTTGACGTTAGCCCGTCGCTCGCCATGGGACACACAGCCACCGTCGGCCGCCTTCCATCAGATAGCTCGGTCCGTGCTTACTGGACGGAGACAATGGCCGAAGCCTCTGCGGATCTGAAACTACCGCTCGACCGTCCTCGCACCCGTGTGCCCACGTTTAGCTCGGCCTACCTTCGGTTCAGCCTGGGCCAGGAGGTTATCAGCGGATTATCCTGTCCCACTGAAGGGAACCCTGTCGCACCGCTTGGGCTGTGGACGGCCCTTGTGGGGTCCTATCTCGGAAGGATCTGTGGTACCGACAACGTCCTGGTTGACATGCTACTTAACCACAGCGTATGTCGTAGAGAAACGTATACTGTTTCCCTAGGTCACCTGGCTTGTCCGGTGCAAGTCCCAGGTGCCACAAGTGCGTCCAGTCTAGGTGACCTTAGCACTGCCCTTACGCAACAGCTACAGCGCTCCGTGGACCACTTGACCCCAGACTACGACCCGTACGATGGACTTCCCCGCGCGCCGGCCCACCCGCTCTGGCATCCAGTCCGCGTGGGGGTCGCAGTCGACCTTGTTGAATGGGATACTGAGGCCCAGGCCCACCCTGCCCTCTGGCATGATATCATCTTCCGAATCAGTCACTTCGGTCCCAGCCCCGGCATGACCCTCCAGTACAACCCGGACCTTTTCGATTCGACCACCGTCGAACGCCTGGGGGCCAACCTGCTCTACTTCTGTCAGGTCGCCCTCACCTGCTCCCCACCTCTGACCACGGTCCCTTTGGTATGTCCGGCGGAGAAGCACCTCCTACTGGAGAAGTTTGGCCGGAGTCCCAGCGAGTACGACCCTTCTGATACCAGCACCAGTGTCATCAGCTTAGTCCGTGACAGCGTCCAGCGTAGTCCCCACACGGTGGCCCTCGAATCCCAGTTGGAGACTGTGAGCTACGCAGAAATGGACGCCCGAGTTAACAGTCTGGCTCGGGCCCTTCAGCACCGCGGCATCCGAGTGCAGAACCGGGTGGCAGTAATCGTAGAGAGCCGTCCAGCCACTGTCATGGCCATGTTGGCCCTCTGGCTAATCCGGGCCGTCTACGTCTCTGTCGACCGTACCCTGCCCGAAGAGCGCCAGCGCTACATGGTTGAGACTGCCCAGTGTACCCACGTTCTGAACCTGACCGACACAGACATGAGCTGGACGGAGGCCCTACCCGGGCTGACCCTACTTTGGTCTAATGATTATTCCAACCCGGAGCCTCTTCCCCACAACCTTCGGCCTGAAGACCTGGCCTATATTATCTTTACCTCGGGGACAACAGGGCAACCCAAGGGCGTAATGATCCGGCACGCCAGTCTGACCAACCTCCTACTGGCACCTGCGGCGGTTGTCAGCCCCGCATCCGGGTCACGCTTCCTTCAAGCGATGGCGGTGGGCTTTGATGGGTTTATACTGACGGCATTGTCCCCATTATCCAACTCGTCTACGGTGGTCTTCAGCGACGGTGACATTCCGACCGCTTTGGCAACGGTTGAGACGGCCTTACTGACGCCCACCGTGTTGGGAGCACTCAACCCTCACCGCTATCCCAATCTCACCCGGATCAGCTGTGCTGGCGAAGCACTGCCCGCTGAAGTGGCCGCGATATGGGTATCGCAATGTGAAGTGTGGAATATGTACGGCCCTGCTGAAGTAACAGTATGCAGCCACAGCGGGCTTGTTCATCCAGGTGGACCCCTCACCATTGGGCGGCCCATCGCTGGTAGCGAATGCTACATTGTAGACGGGTACGACCAGCTCGTGCCTGTAGGCATGGTCGGCGAGATCTGTGTCGGTGGTCTAGGGGTCGGCGCCGGCTACGTTAACCGCGCTGATCTCAACACGACCAAGTTTATCAGCCTGCCTTTCTCCGCAGGCCCCATCTACCGCACCGGTGACCTTGGTCGCTGGCTGCCTAACGGTGAGGTAGAGTGTCTGGGTCGCCGTGACGACCAGGTCAAGCTGCGCGGATTCCGTATCGAACTGGCCGAGGTGCGCGGAGCCCTCCTCAGCCTGGACGGGGTAACGGAAGCATATGTCCTCGTCAATGAGCGTAGCCTGGTTGCCTTTGTATGTCCGAGCAGGTTGAACGAGACGTCGGTCATAGCGTCACTCCGTGAGGCTTTGCCAACCTATATGGTACCCAGCCACGTCGTCTGCCTCGACCACATCCCAGTAACTGTCAACGGCAAGGTCGACCAACGAGCCCTGACAAGACTTTTCTCCGACCACGCACTGACATCCCTGTCAACTGGAGGTCACGAACTAGAAGCGCTGGCTCAGTCCGATAAGGCGCAAGTTCTATGGGCCGCGGTGGCCGATACGTTAGGTTTGGCCCGAATCCCGGTGGCCAGCCACCTTCCGTTCTTGAAGCTCGGGGGAGATTCGATCTCGGCCATCCAGGTCTCAGCGCGGTGTCGACAGTTAGGCTACCGGCTCCCAGTTCCCATGCTCCTTAAGAGCCAGCCTCTGTCCACGGCGGCGACCGCAATGGAACGCCTTGTCCGGTCCACGACTTCCGAGTTGGCACCCATTCCTTACGGCGTTTCGTTCCCTTTGACCTCGATCCAGCGCTGGTTCTTTGCCCAGGAGTTCCGTAACCTCAGCCACTTCAACCAGTCCTTCTTGCTCGAGCTCACTCGCCCCGTCTCCCGTGACACGCTCGGCATGGCCCTTCTCCGCGTGGTCAATCACCACGCGGTGCTGCGCAGTCAGTTCCGCCGTGACCCTACTGGACAATGGTCCCAAATCATCCCGCCTCCCTTTTCCACCCTGTCCAGCCAGGTCCACGAGGTCACCTGTGTCGAATCTGAGCTATCCCAATGCTGCTACCAAGTGCAGCAGTCCATAGACATTCACCAGGGCCGCAACGTCGCCGCTGCACTGGTTCACCTGGGTGCTCCTGAAGACGACCATCGTTCATCACCAACCCTGCTCTTCCTGACCATACACCACCTGGTCGTGGACCTCGTGTCCTGGTCCATCCTCCTGGAAGACCTGACTTCACTGCTAGACGGCCAGACACCCCTGCCACCCTCCTTGCCCTTCGCCAACTGGGCCTCGGAGCTCGACCGGTGGCGTCGGGAACGAAGTGTGGCCCACTTGGACCCAGAGCCCGTGTTGGTCTGCCTGTCGTCACTCTCGCTATGTCCACTGGCAGCACTACCGGCCAACACCGCTGGGAATGAGATCAGCCACACCGTTCAGATCCCAACCGATGTTACCGAGGCACTTATCCAGGTCGCCGGGGCTTCATTCCGCCTCGACGAGCTCCTCCTGGCCGCCCTCTGTGGGGCGTTGGCCGTGGTGACCCACACTCCCACGACCACGGTGCATACGGAATCCCACGGCCGCCACCCCTGGCACGAGGGCATGGATCTGAGTCGCACGGTGGGCTGGTTTACCACTATCCTGCCCATCACGGTGACCAATACTTCGACGGCTAGTTTGAGTGATCGTCTCCGCCAAATCAAGCACATCCTGCGGAGTCTACGGCACCACGGCCTAGAAATCGACTGGCCAAAGGCACTACTCCATCCAAGTTCTCAAGCGACTGCCGCCTACCGCCCTATGGAGGTCGTGTTTAACTTCCTTGGCCGGACGACCGACGACCGTGCCCTCACCTGCCATGGGAAGGCGCCCTGGGTCGTCCGCCACGATCTCCTCCCTTTAATCCCCATCGGTGGTGATGAGGAGCTGCGACCCCAGGTACTGGAGGTCCTCGGATGGCAAACTGGTACCGGCCTGCAGCTGACCGTCAATTACTGCTCGCAGGTCGTCCCAACGGCTACCGTGGCGGCCCTGGCTGACGAGGTTCGCAAGTATTTGGCTGAAATAGCGACCCTGAATCTTGCTGGTCTGTGGGTGCCGTCAGATTTCCCTTTGCTCGAGGCCAGCCAGGGTGACATGGCCAAGATCGTCGTCGATCTCCCCACCCTGGGACTGACCGTCGCCGAGGTGGAGAATTTGTACCCCATGACGCCTATGCAACAGGGACTCTGGACGGCCACCGCCAAGGACCCCACCGAATACCTTCTCCAGTTCGCCATGACCATCAATGGTGTCAGCGACAGCGACGTCCTCCTCCACGCCCTCGAGGCAGTCGTTGCCCGCCACTCCATCCTGCGCACCGTTTTCCTAACCTCCTTCAGCAACGCCCGGAGCAATGGCATCCAGGTGGTGTCACGGCGGCCTCGATTCGGCTGGCGAGCAGTTGGATGCTGGTCAGAGGTTGGCGTACAGGACGAGGAGGACTACCTACGTAGCGACAAGGCCCTGGGCTTCACCCCGGATCAACCGCTACTCCGCTACTGCGTTGCACCGGTCACCCAGGATAGCACTCGCTTGATCATGACGATTCACCACGCGCTGATCGATGGGTGGTCGTTTGGCATCTTTACGCAGGAACTGCGCCACTTCCTCTCCTCTGGTCCGTCGGCCAGTTTATCTCCCGCGGTAGAATTTTCCGCTTATGTGGAGCACATCGGGAACTTGGATGATACGGAGGCTCGGGCCGTTTGGGTAGACTACTTGAGAGGTATCGAGCAACCGACGACGCTGAATCTGCCCAAGGAACCCCGATCTCCCTGCACCAATACCGAGTACCATATTGTGATCCACAATGACGCGGCCTACCTGCAGACCCTGGTTCAAGACTGTGGGCTGACTGTGTACACCCTGCTCAAGGCCGCCTGGGCCTACCTCCTCCACCGCTACACGGGTCAGTCCGATCTGGTGTTTGGCAATACCGTGTCGGGTCGCGCCTTGGACTTGCCCGGAGTTGAGGGAATGTTTGGCTGTCTCATCAGTACCATTCCGTTCCGTATCCTAATCGACGCAAATGTGCTGCTCAGTGACTTCCTGCGGAGCATCAATGAGCAGAGCCAACGGCTGGTTACCGTAGAGCACATTCATTTGGCTCAACTCGACCGCTGGGTGGACAGCAGCGTCCCCGTTACTGACTTGTTCAACACGATGCTTGTCTATGAGAACTACCCCGACGCCGACATTGACAACCAAACCAACGCCGTGACATTCACCGACTTCAGGGCCATCGAATCCACCGAGTACGCCATGACGGTGATTACCCAAGTTGAGCACGGTCAGCTTACAGCCATTCTGAACTGGGACGGTGTCACCTTTGCAGGGCCCTACGTCGAGGCCCTGGGTCAGCACCTTCGGAGCGTCTTCGCACAACTGGTGGACTGCCTGCGAGGGGATAGCCGAGGTGTGGCAACCCTCTCTAGCTTACAGCTCCTTTCCCCTAGTGAGCTTCAAGCGGTGACTGATGACCTCGCCCGACCTACTGCGGCGGTCAACTGTGACGTCTGTGTGCATGACCTGGTCGCCCAACAAGTCCGGCGTACCCCTGACACCCAGGCCGTAGAATACGACGACCCCGACGCGGGCCTTATCGGCTGGACCTACCAGGAGCTTTTCGACCGGGCCACCCAGGTCTCTGGTCACCTCATCTCCCAGGGTGTCCATCGTGAAGAACCAGTTGGTCTGCTCATTCGGCGCCACCCCACCCTGGTAGTGGGCATGGTAGCAATCCTGCAGGCCGGCGGCGCCTTTGTGCCGCTAGATGCCGACTTGCCCTTAGACCGGCTTCGCCTCATTGTCGAAGACTGTGGCATGCGGCACATTCTGTCCAACGTGACTGATGCAGCATTGGTTACCAGTATCGGTGAGCTGCCAGGGGTCCAAATCCATGATATTGGGGCCATGATGTACTCCAGCCCCACCAACCAGGCCCCGGCGCCCCTGCCGCAGGTCTCTCCCGCCAACCTCTCCCACATCATCTACACCTCAGGTACGACCGGTCGGCCCAAGGGAGTGCCGATCGAACACCATACGGTGGCCAGCTACCTCCAGCAGTCGGAGAA